>JAJPUD010001156.1:388063-429782 GCA_023553655.1 Myrmecobius fasciatus | reverse complement strand
GCTTTTCCTTTCCTTCCCCCCACCCCCCACCCCTACAGGACAGGTAATCTAATACATGCTAGATAGGATAAATTATATGACAAATACAATACATGTATACATATCTATACAGTTATCTTACTGCACAAGAAACATCAGATCTAGAAAGAGAAGAAGAAAAAAACAACCTAAGAAGGAAAACAAAATGCATGGAAATATTCACAGAAAGCGTTAAAATGCTGTGTGGTGGTTCACTCTCAGTTCCCACAGGCCTCTCTCTGGATGTATATGACTATCTTCATTGCAGCACAACTGGTTTTAATCACATCATTGTTGAAGAGAACCATGTCCATCAAAATTGATCAACGTATAGTCTTGTTGCTGTGTATAATGTTCTCCTGGTTCTGCTGATTTCACTCAGCATCAGTTCATGCAAGTCTCTCCAATCCTCTCTGAAATCCTCCTGTTGGTCATTTCTTACAGAACAATAATATTCCATAACATTCATATACCATAATTTATTCAGCCATTCTCCAATTGATGGGCATCTTTTCAATTTCCAGTTTCTTGCCACTACAAAAAGGGCTGCCACAAACATTTTTGCACATGTGGGTCCTTTTCCCTCCTTTAATATCTCTTTGGGATATAGACCCAGTAGAAACACTGCTGGGTCAAAGGGTATGCACTGTTTGATAACTTTTTGAGCATAGCTCCAAATTGCTCTCCAGAATGGTTGGATCCGTTCACAGTTCCACCAACAATGTATCAGTGTCCCAGTTTTCCCACATCCCCTCCAACATTCATCGTTATCTTTTCCTGTCATTTTAGCCAATCTGACAGGTGTGTAGTGGTATCTCAGAGTTGTCTTAATTTGCATTTCTCTGATCAATAGTGACTTGGAGCACCTTTTCATGTGACTGGAAATTGTTTCAATTTCTTCGTCTGAAAATTGTCTGTTCATATCTTTTGACCATTTGTCAATTGGAGAATGGCTTGAATTCTTATATATTTGAGTCAATTCTCTATATATTTTAGAAATGAGGCCTTTATCAGAACCTTTGGATGTAAAAATATTTTCCCAGTTTACTGCTACCCTTCTAATCTTGTCTGCATTCATTTTGTTTGTACAAAAACTTTTTAACTTGATATAGTCAAACTTATCTATTTTGTGATTAATGATGACCTCTAGTTCTTCTTTGGTCACAAATTCCTTCCCCCTCCACAGGTCTGAGAGGTAAACCATCCTACATTGTTCTAATTTGTTTATAATATCATTCTTTATGCCTAGATCATGAATCCATTTTGACCTTATCTTGGTATATGGTGTTAGGTGTGGGTCAATGCCTAATTTCTTCCAGACTAGTTTCCAATGATCCCAGCAGTTTTTGTCAAATAGTGAGTTTTTATCCCAAAAACTGGGGTCTTTGTGTTTATCAAACACTAGATTACAATTGTCATTGAGTATTTTGTTCTGTGAACCTAACCTATTCCACTGATCCACTACTCTATTTCTTATCCAGTACCAAATGGTTTTGGTGACCACTGCTTTATAATATAGTTTTAGATCTGGTGCAGCTAGGCCACCCTCATTTGCATTTTTTTCATTAATTCCCTTGAAATTCTTGACCTTTTGTTTTTCCAGATGAATTTTGTTGTTATTTTTTCTAGTTCAGTTAAATAATCTCTTGGGAGTTTGATTGGTATAGCACTAAATAGATAGATTAGTTTAGGTAGTATTGCCATCTTTATTATATTCACTCGACCTATCCAAGAGCACTTGATGTTTTTCCAATTGTTTAGATCTGACTTTATTTGTGTGGAGAGTGTTTTGTAGTTTTGCTCATATAGATCCTGACTTTCCCTTGGCAGATATATTCCCAAATATTTTATACTATCGATAGTTATTTTGAATGGAATTTCTCTTTGTATCTCTTGCTGTTGCATTTTTTGGTGATGTATAAAAATGCTGATGATTTATGTGGAATTAGCACCTATCTAATACATATTTTAATGTACAGTTTTAGAATTATAAAATACAGCATAACAGATTTGGAAAGCACTCTAAAAAAATCCACACAATATTAACAAAACACAAAGCCTAACATCCTGAAGCAGGTACAGAAAGGTTAGCACTTCTACACCAAGAAAAAGAGAAGAAAGAAAAAGAAAGAAGAATGATAGTATTAGAGCACATAACAAGGGAGTCAAAAATGTACAGAAATATTTCACTGAGCAGTAGCAGAAGTTGATATCAGATATGTGCCATAGAATTTGCCAAATATAACTGAAAGTGGCCTACTGCCAAATTGAATTTATGCTTTTCATTTTTTCATGTAGGTCTTTCTATGTGTTTTCAAGGTTATCAAACTCATCATTTCTTATAGCACAATAGTTTTCATCACAATCTTTTACCACAACTGGTTCGGCCACTCCCCAATTGATAGGAATTCCTGCAATTTTCAGTTCTTTCACTATATAAACTATGGAATGTATAATCTTATAAAGTTATGCATATATTAAACTTGCTTGACTTCATAAGGAAAAAAAGGTCATTGCTACAGAAAGTTGATCCCTAAGGAATCCAGACTTAGTGATCAATTTCAAATCATACAAGGAAATGGTAGATAATGTAACACATCAAAGCAAGCGATAAAAATTAATAATTGCCTATCAATATGTGATCTGGTAAATACATCAGACACTCACTATTATTCATAAACTACAAGCAACAAATCCCTATCCTACAAAGACAGAACTCAAAATATTCTTGAGAATCCATAGACCACATGTCATATTATTATAGATTACAATTTTGTCTACAATCACCTAGACAGAACATTGATCCATAAAAATTTAAAAGCAATATTCTTAATATATGTGACATAACAAATTCTCATAATATATAAGCTTTATGGAGGAGGGAAGCTTTCAAGATATAAAGTAAAAGGAATCAAAGCCAACTGGAATAGGAGCCCCATCTTCTTATTTAGGAATAAGGGAATAGGAACAAGTATTTATTAAGTATATACTATGTGCTAAGTGCTCTACAAATATTTTTTCTATTCTATCTTTACAAAAACCCTGTGAAGTAAATGATCCCTATTTTACAGTTAAGAATACTGAGGTAGACAGAGATTGTCATTTACCCAGGAACACATCTAATAAGAATCTGAGAGTGGATTTGAACTGCTACTGCAGATGTCCAGTTGCTATCTATGAGCCCACAGAAAATAAACTTACATCCCAAAGTTTTATTCAATTATAAAAATCAGTTATTTACCTATGCAAGATTCACAGAATATTAAATATAAAAATCAAAACAAATCAATGTATATGAAAATAATAGTAAATAAATATAAGATAAGAACCTGTAGGACTGTTTTTATCTGCACTCCATTGCAAAAGATTAGAATGAAACAGTACTATTAATAATTCAGTGTTTTAAAGTTTACAAAATACTCAGCTTATATTGTCATTTGATCCTCAGCTGACTCCTCCTCTTTCATATTCCTTAATATAGTTCAAGATCTATCTGGATTTACTCTCAATGTTCTTTTTGGTATTCTCAATCATTTCTATTTATTACCCTTCTTTTCTATTAATTAAAAAAATTTACAAACATGGAATTTATAATGAGAAGAGCTAAGTCCAAACTGGGGATAACATATTAAAGTCAGTTGAAGGAACCAGGAGTGTTTAGTTTAGAAAAAAAGAAGACTTGGGGAAGAAGGATATGATCATTCTCTCCAGCTATTTAAAGTATGAAATGAAAGAGAATAATAAATGCCAGCAGCTATAGATGAACCCAGGTCCTTGGATCCTAAAGTCAGGGTACTTGCTGTTTTTCAATAGACTTTAATTTTTAATTTATGGAACAAAACAATGGACTAATTTAAAAGCTTCTTTGAGCTTTTAGAATTCTCCTCTTTGAGGAGAGGGGAGGGGAGGAAAGGGGAGGAGTAGACAGGAGAGAGGAGAGGAGAGTAGAAGAGAGGGGAGGAAAGGAAATGGGAGAGGAGTGGAGGGGAGAAGATAGGAGAGGGAAGGGAAAGGGAGAGGAGAGGAGTGAAGGCTAAAAGGGGAGGAGAAGGGAGAGAAGAGAAGGAGAGGAAGAGAAGAAAGGAGAGGAGAGAAGAGAAGAGAGGAGAAGAGAGGAGAAGAGAGAAGAGGGGAAAGGAGAGAAAAGATTTCACACATTCTATGATCTTGCCAAGCTGACCTTATTATTCCTCCCTTATGACATTTTATCTCCTCCCTACTGCAATACTTCATGCCTCTCTTGTAACTCTTCAAGGATTAGCCCAAGTTCCACCTTTAACCTTAAATGTGAATATTTTCTTATTTCCCAAGGTGTTAGTGCTCTCCCCCTTTCACCTAAAAATTTATATGTAATTTCCTATTCCCCATTCTAGCCCCTTCAGGAAAATATGAACTTGTAGAGACATTTTCCGCTTTGTCTTATGTGCCTGGTACACATAAGAACCTAATAATGCTTGTTCAAATTAATTAAAGCATTATAAATAAGACCAGAGGAGCCCCTCCCCCCCCGAATGGTAAACTGTGACCAGAACATACTACATCAGTTGAAGGAACCAGGAATGTTTAGTTTAGAAAAGACAAGACTTGGAGAAGAAGGATATGAATACTCTCTCCAGTTATTTAAAGTATAACATAAAAGAGAATAATAAATGTCAGAGGCTGAAAGTAAACTCATGTCCTTGAACCCTAAAGTCAGTGTGCTTTCTCTTTTTTAAAGTGTGTTTAATTTATGGAATTAAACAATATGCTTTCCATTGTTCTGTTCTGACTCCTTAAGGTGCCTCTAACAGAGATTCTACAATTTCCCTATTTTCCAAGCTCAACTCTTCATTTTACAAAAAAAAAAATGATAAAGTTCAGGAGAAGGCCTTCTCACCTGCTCATTTCAGTAGGCGAAGAGGCTTTCCTAAAGCAGATGAAGAGAGAGATAAAAAATAAAATTTACCTACTGAACAATTTGCCCAAGAATCAAATTCAAAGTGTCATTTAAAGAAAAAAGGGAAAAAATCCAAGGTCTGGCAAGTGTCCAGCATGCAGGCATCTTATGGCAATGAAACACTTAACCTTCAACCCACTGAACCCCATTACCTCCTGTAGCAAAAATCAATTGAGTAGCTGAAAATTTAGGTCAGACTTCTCCAGTTCAAGTTCGTAGAAGGAGCATTCATTCACCCCTAGTCACTTCCCTCCTACAGGCATTACTGTAAGAAGTGGCTAATTTCAGTGAGATGGTGAGAAGCCTGAATGCTTTTTATCTCTTTCACCACACAGGCCTGATGTTGTCAAACTGAAAGAGCTTTCCTGCTGTATCCCCATTGTGGCTAGAAACTAGAGACATTTCTCAGACAGTCTGTTACCAGCTAGTGTCTGATGCTCATCATCTTCCTTTGGAGACCTATCCATCTATGACTCTAATTATAACTAATATAATTATGTAATTGACTCCTACTATTATGGTAATTTAAGATTGATAACTGCCTGGATCAGTTTTCTCATCAGTAAAATGAAGGGGTTGAACTAATAGTATCTAAAATAATTTTAAATCTATGGCCCTATAATTGTATCTCTTCATTTTGTAGGTGAGGAAATTAATTTCAGAAAAGTGAAGTGCCTTATAAATTCCTAAGGTAGAATTTGAACTCAGTCTTCAATAATAAGAAAGGTTTATTCATTCAACAAGCCAATGACATTGATCTCCTGGCTATTCCCCAAGCAAAACACTCCAGCTCCCTATTCTAGGCATTTCATCTATCTCCCATGTCTGGGACATTTCTCTTTGACTTTAATCACCAACTCTATGGTTTCAAGAACCATCTAAAAATCTCTTGTTTTGCTGTAAATCTTCCCCAGATCCTTTAATTTTAATACATTGTGCTCTCTTAATTATTTATTAATTATCCTGAATATAGCTTGCTTTGTATATATTTGGTTGTGTCTTACCTCCCCCATTAGGGCAGGAACTGTCTCTTGCCTCCTTTTTAAAACACATTTTAATAATAAATTTTAAAGAAATTTTAAGAAATAAATTTTAAGAAACATTAAACAGGAGGGAAAAAAACTCATCTATTTGATATTTAAAATCCCAAAAATCAGACCTCTTCCTTCCTATCCAGTCTTATCATTCATTATTTCTCTCTATATACTCTACTAGGTAGAAGGAGTCAGCTACTATTATTGTAGAATCCCTGGCTTCCTTCAGAACTTCACTCAGGTTCTATCTTTGCATAAGTCTTTCCTAATGCATTATTCCTGACAGCCCCTCAAGCCCCAGCCTCTAGTGCCATCTTTTTAAAAGTAACTTTGTATTTACTTGTGTTTTGTATATCTGTAAATATCTCACTCACCAGAATTTAAGCTTTTTGAGAGAAATCTATATTTTCTCATCTATAAAATGGGTATATCAAATTTTTCATGACTTAGCTCACAGGCTTATCATATGGATCAAGTAAGATCAAGAGATATTATAAGTGTATTTATAGGAAACTTAAAACATGACATAAACATAAGATCCTGTCACTAACTAAATGAAAAATCCAACATGAAATTTTTCAAAAGATCCATATTTTGGCATCCTAAAGATACAATTAGACAAAAATAAGAATCCCACCACCACTATCCCCCAAAATACACACACACACACACACACACACACACACACAAAACCCCTTCAATGAATCTATGAATCTCACTCAGATTTGAGGTTGTCTCAGATAAAGATCAGGCAACGGCCCTGTGGCCTGTGGGATAAACTGCACCTTTTACACCAAGGACCAGGAAACAGAAATCCTTTGCCTCCTGAAACTCTTGCCAAATAGCTTCATTTCGCCTATTAGCAAGTCAGCAGCTTGACATGGTCACACCTGGATTTGTCCCCCCAGCAGCCTGGAGACAGGCTCACAGTGATCCTGCTTCATTTCCCAGGCTATCCACCCTGAGCTTCTGGCATTCATTTCTGTCAAAGCAGAGTGAAAGCAGTTGTGGGAAAGGTTACATGGCTTTTCCTGTTATCACCACTTGTCACCTTCACACTCTGGGGAGGGCTGTGGTGTATTACCTGCAGACAGCAAGCTTTGAAACCACAGAAAGGGAGCTCAGTGAAGTCAGAAATCAGAGAGCTAGAAGAGACATCTGAGGTTGTCTCAGTCAACTCTTAGTTAAATAAAGCTTGTTTCCAGGTATAGAAAGAAAACAAAATAATAACAACAACAAAATAAAAAACATTGGGTCTGAAATCAGAGGCTTTGAGGTTCACAGCCCATTTCTGCCATTCACTATTACTTGTTCCATTGATCCAAAGATGGGTCAATTACTGGTATTAATACACTTAGATTGGTTAATCTGGGTAACTTTGGACATGTCACATCCATTTTGGGTCTGTTTCCTCTACTGTAAAATAAAGGGGTTAAATTAGATGACATCTTAGAATTCATAAATTTCCCTCAGTCCCTATTATCTCTAAGACTTTTTAAGACCTTTATAAACTGTCCCCTTCCTACCTTTCCAATCTTCTTATACCTTATTTCCCTCCATATACTCTGTCACCCAGTGACCCTCGTCTCCTGATTGCTCCTCACATATATTCCAACTCCAGGGATTTTTTCTGTTTCCCCCATGGTGAGTATATTCACCTTTCTTGTATTTGACTACTTGGATTCTCTGGCTTTCTTTAAGTCCCAGAGAAAATACTGCCTTCTATAAGAAGCCTCTCCTTAACATTCATATCTTCCCTTTATTATCTCCAATTTGTCCTACATAAATCTTATTTACATGAAGTTGCTGGCATATTATTTTCTTCACTAAACTGTGAGTTCCTTGAGATCAGGGACTATTTGGGGGTGAAGGGTGTTGTTCTTATTGTATAGTTTAGCATATGGCTTAGCTAACAGGGCTTAGTATAGTGCCTGTCATATACTAGATGTTTAATAAATGCTTGTTGACTTGGCTCTTAACATTCCTTCCAGCTCTAAATCTATGATTTCATGGCCCTAGGAATTTTATCCAAACTTCTTTGAACAACTGCCTGAAATAGCCCATTCTATCTGTAGATAGTTCCAATTGGAAGTTTTTCTTTATATTGAGCTGAAACTTGTCTTCTACTCAATGCTAGTTGCATCAATGGGACAACAGACTGTCTTTTAACTTATAACAACTACACCCTTACAGTAACCATCTTAATTTTTAAAAACACTGCTTTTCTTAAAATAAAGAACAGATAGAGATAAGAGTTGCCTGATTATATGTTGCCTCAAATGGCTTGAGGCAACATATAGGGTGAAGACTTAGCAAACATAAATGGCTTAATGTTTAACAGTTTTATTCTTTCATTTTATTTTGCTTTAGCCTTTTGATTTCAGCTTTTGTTTTCAAAACCTCATTTTGAAGAAGAAACTTATTTTGATGAAAGTCACCTGGAGGACTGTCTCATGGGGGCAGAAGGTAAGAAATTTAAAACCAAATACCTGAAAACTCGGACTCTGCATACATTCATAAAGCACACAATGAGAAATGATCTTCCTAAGAAGGATAGTTATTAATGTATTGATGGCATTGTCAGGATCTTCAAAACCTATGATATCTGTCACTTCCTTAACCATCAACTTTAGAAAGGGCTGCAGAAATTTAATTCAATGAGCATTTATTAAGCTCCTATTATATGCCAACCACATGTATTTTTTGCAAAATAGCTAATATGGAAATATGATTTGCATGATTTCACATGTATAATTAATATTCTATTGTTTGCCTTCCTATAAGTATATTTAAAAATTAAGAAAGGGTGAAGATTAATGAGTCATTCATTGTAGGGTCATAACTGTTATAAGTTAAAGGACAGTCTATTGATCCCACAGGCGCAACTAGCATCAGCGAATAGAAGACACATTTTAGTTCAATCAAAAAGAAAAACTTACAACTAGATCAATCCAAAGATGGAATGGGCTACCTCAGATGGGTAAGAGAGGGACTTGAGAGAAGGAAAGAATTTGGAATCAATTTTTAAGAAAGTTAAAAATAAATAATAATTTTGAAGAATATTTTAAGTACATTATAAATTGTATATATTACTTTAAAAATTGTCCTACTTGTCCATGTTTCTTTCTTAATGTCCTGTTCTGGGAATTTTTTAAAAGTTTCAATGGCCTTCTTTTTCTTAGCATCATGATTACTAATCCTTCTTCTATACCTCCAAATCTAATTTAAAATAGTAGCTATGTCTAAAAATGCATATCTCTTTTTAAAATTTGTTTTCTATTAACAAATATTTATTTTCTTGGACTTTAGGCACAGGTGTATGTGCATGCACATGCAAATGTGCACATACATACACATCAGAAGGGGAAAAAAAGCCCTTGTAACAAATATGAACAGAAAAGCAAAACAAGTCCCTATGTTTTTGATGTAAAAAAGCATATTTTATTCTGTATATAACCTCTGAGTCAGGAGATGGGTAATAGTCATCATCATCAGTCCTCTGGATTCATAGCTGATCACAGTTTTTAAAACTGTCAAAGCTGTGTGCTTTTATTTTATTTTATTTTTTTTTGTTTTGTTTTTTTGCTGAGGCAATTGGGGTTAAGTGACTTGCCCAGGGTCACACAGCTGTTACGTGTCTGAGACCAGATTTGAACTCAGGTCCTCCTGACTTCAGGGCTGGTGCTCTATCCACTGCACCACCTAGCTGCCCCAGCTGTGTGCTTTTATAATAATGTGAAACAGTTTTCCTGTTTCCATTCATTTCCTTCTGCATAAGTTCATTCAAATTTTCCCAGATTTTTTCTGAAATTATCCACTTCATCATTTCTTATGACACGATAATATTCTATTACATTTGTCTATCATGATTTGTTCTCCCATTCATCAATTGATGGACAATTTCCCTCATTCTCCCCCCACAATGACCTCCTGTTTTTACAACCATACAAAGAGCTTCTAATCATTTGTTTGTACATGTATGCAAATATATATGTTTGGATACATTGATATTTTTGGAATATGAGTCCATTACTGATATTTTGTGTCAAGAGCTCTCTTTACTTCGAGGAATGTGGGATAGTTTGTGAAAATACCCCTAGTAAAGAAATGGAAATATGCAAAAACAGTACGAAGTCAGTGTCACTGAATCATAGAGTTTGTGTAAGGGACTAAGATTCAAGAAGCTAGAAAAATAGGGGAGGCAAGTTATGAAAGGTTTTAAAAACCGAACAGAGGATTTTACATTTGATCCTAGAGGTGATAGGGAGCCACTGGAGTTTGTTTGTTGGTTTTTTAATAGGGGAGATGTATAGCCAGACAAACTTTAAGAAGATTAATTTGACTGAAAAGGGAAAGGTGGGCTAGAATGGAAAGAGACCTGAGGCAAGAAAATCAAGCATAAGACTATTGCAAGGAGCAGTTAGATGGTGCAATAGGTAGAGCATCCAGTCCTGAAATCAGAAAGTTCTGAGCTCAAATGAGGCCTCAGGCACTTAACACTTCCTAGGTGTGTGACTCTGTGCAAGTCACTTAATCCCAACTGCTTCACAAAAAAATGCAAAGATTTTTTTCCCCATTCAATTCTGATAGAAGTCTAATGTATGATTTGGGAATAGGCATTAACAAGCTATTTTCCAATAACCAAAGGAAATACAATTTTCAAAAGAAGAGAGCAAAAAAATCAGTAACATAAAAAATAATTCCAATCACTCAAATTCAAATTAAAACAACTAAACAGGGCAGCTAGGTGGTGCAGTGCTCTTTGTGGCACTGCTCAATTTAGACTACAGGGGCTAGTGATTTCCTTCCCTGCCCTTTGCCTGACCTGATAATTTGCTCAATTTAATTTGTAATTGGGCTTCGTGCATGTTCAAATCACCTAAGATAAAGACACCAATATGGGAGACAAGAGAGACCTGCTTATTGGAGATATCCTGCAATCCCCTATAGATGGACGTCGCCTCTTTCCTATAACTAAATGACTGCAATAGGCTGTTTGTCTGAAAAAAACCAGCCTGGGACAGCTTTTCTCTAAGATCTCTTGTTCACCCAACATCATGGATGTCATGTACTAAACTGAATGAAAGAAAGGGATTCTTCCCCTGTTCTCTTTCTGATCCTGCTGAACTGTGAGTTGGAGTAAAGGTTTTTGTTTGTTTCATCTATTCTTTTCAATTCTAGGCACAGGCAGTGAAAGCTCTGGATCAGGGAGCTCCAGTCGTGGTGACCTTGGATGTGGGATTTCAGGCCAGATTTTCTGGCAGCCAAACAAGGAAGGCCTGGGAAGGATGTGAGCCCAGTATGGACTTTGGATTTGGAATGTAATTAGATCATTCCATGCGTACATTGGAACTGAGTTAAACTGTAAATCTAATGCCCTCTTTCTCAGAGACTAATGAGACTTAAAGGAGGATTATGATTTCCCCAAATGTTTATGTTTGCTTTTGCTATACTTTTGAAATGAAGCCTAATCTTACTGTTAGATGGTCAAATGAAAATACAGTCTGGGGATCTTCTAAAATTAACCTATATATTCTCTGGGGGCTTGAACCAATAACAGAAATCTAAACCTCCCAATCCCCTTTAAAGGTATTGGAGAATTATGGGCATGGGTGAAATGTATTACACCTAACCTTCAGGCAGTAGGGACAAGAGTAGTCACTGTTGCATTATTAATTCAATCAACCAAAAGGCAAATATCCACACCTTTTGGGGGCACTGGCAAATGTTCCTAAAAATGAGTCAATTTTACATTTCTACTTCCACTGACTACACTCAATCATCCTTAATCTGTCTCTTTCTGTTACTGCATCTGTATTTATCTCTATCTCTCTGTCTCTCTGTGTGTCTCTGTCTCTGGTTCTCTCAATATCTCTCTCTGTCTCTGTCTCTTTGTCTCTCTATCTCTCTGTCTCTGTCTCTTTCTCTCTCTGTCTTTCTCTCTCTCTCTCTTTCCCTCCCTCCCCTCTCTCTCTTTTTCTCTCTGAAGCCACGAGTTTGTAGCTTTCAGTCACATGGGGTAAAGTATATTCCTAATTGATCCTTCATAGTGTTCAAAAAATTATCCTTGCACTCCAAAGTCAACATGAAGAGAGTCAATGCCTGAGGGACAGAGAATGCTTCTTTAATATATCCATGAAATTCTAGCTAATTAAAATGCTTTTTATCACCATACAATATGAACCCTTGAGTCATCATAGTAAACTGCAAGCAGTCAAAGAATATCTGTACAACCTCTGAAATTGTAGTGGGAGGTTGTAGGTGGGAGCAAGGACCCTTTCATTCCACATAACTGGAAGTAGACTTATTTACTTGCTCAGAATTCTGGTTAAACATGCCCCATAGAGGGTCTAAGGGAATGCTACACTTCAACTATCTAACAATCATGGCTTTCTAAAAGAAATTACTTTGATACCTTGAAAAACTCCCAGAGAAGGATCAAGTTCATGCCATCTGAACATCCATTAAAGGGAATGGATTCAGAAGGCATGTGATCACTGTGACTGCCATGTGGAAGATGAATCCCATGGGGAAGAAATAAAGGAATGAAGCATGGGAGTTTCAAAGAAGGTAAAGGAAAGCTTCCTAACAATCAAATTTATCCCAACTTTCTTTCTCCCAAACTTCCCAATTTCTGTTAAGGGTATTTTTGTCCTCCCAGTCATCCAAGTTCCAAACTTCCACAAATCCAATTTCTTACCAAGTCACTATCACCACCTTGATGCAGGCCCTCATTATCTCACGCCTATAAGGCATTTCTGGTTGGTGTTCCCATCTCAAGTCACTTCTGGTGAGAAACCATATTCTGCTCAGCTGTCAGACTGATCTTCCCAAACACAAGTCTAATTATGTGACTATTCTATATTTGATAAACTCCAATGGTTCATAATGCCTCCAGAATTGAATATTTTTGCTTCATTTCTTTATTATCTAGCCTTAATCAGTGAATGGGTGTTTGCCTCAATCAAACTGAGACAAGTTTAAGAGCTTAGCTTAAAAAGGTCAAGATCTCCCACTGCATCTGGGAGTCATCCTGTTATATCTGGCTACTGCACCTAGATGGTTCTGGAGGAGAAAGTAAGGCAAGTGACCTTGCTTAGCCCTCCTTCATTGAAATCCAATTAACTCACATGCCATAGCATTATTTCCCTGATGTCATGGTCTTCTTCGAGAATTAAGGAGAAACAATAGATTTAAACACAAACTCTATTGTGTCTTAAAATTCTTCATTACCTGGCATTATCTTTCCATTTCAATTTTTTAAACTTCAATCCCCCTATAAACTTTATAATCCAATAACATTGTTCTTCTTCTTTATGCTCAAACACTATCCCAACTGGGCACTTTTATTGGCTATATGCAATATCTGAAATGGTCTTTCTTTACATCTCCACCTCTTGACTTCTCTGCCTTCCTTAGATTCAGTTTAACAGACAATTTTCATATAAAGAAATTAAAACAATTTCTAGTCATATTAAAAAATGCTTTAAATCACTATTGATCAGAGAAATGCAAATTGATACAACTCTGAAGTACCTCTCAGATTGACTAAAATGGCAGAAAAAGATGATGATAAATGTTGGAGGGGATGTGGAAAAACTGGAACATTAATACATTGTTGGTGGAGTTGTGAAATGATCCAACCAATCTGAAGAGCAATATGGAACTATGCTCAAAGGGCTATCAAACTTTGCACAACTTTGCACATCCTTTTGATCCAGCAGGAAAGGGACCCACATGTGCAAAAATGTTTATGGCAGCCCTTTTTGTAGTATTAAGAAACTAGAAACTGAGTGGATGCCCATCAGTTAGGGAATGGCTGAATAAGTTATGGAATATGAATGTTATAGAATATTCTTTTTCTATAAGAAATGATCAGTAGGATGATTTCAGAAAATCTGGAGAGATTTACATAAACTGATGATAAATGAAGCTAGTAGAACCAAGAGATCATTGTACATAGTGATGATCAATTTTGATGAACATGGCTTTTTTCTACAATGAGGTTATTCAAGCCAATTCCAATAAACTTGTGATGGAGAGAACCATCTGTATTCAGAAGAGGATTGTTGGGACTGAATGTGGATAGTTTTTTCACCTTTTTGCTGTTGTATGCTTTTCTCTCTCTTTTTTTTTCTTTTTTGATCTGATTTTTCTTGTGTGCATGTGTGCATGATAAATGTGGAAATATGTATGGAAGAATTGTACATGTTTAACATATATTGAATTACTTGTTGTCCAGAGAAGGAGGTAGAAGAAGAGAGAAAGAAAAATTTGGAACACAAGGTTTTGCAAGAGTGAATATTGAAAACTGTCTTTGCATATATTTTAAAAAGACAATTCAAATGTTATCTTAAGAGGCTTTTCCTGATCCCTACACACACACACACACACACTGCTACTTTCTGTCCTCTAATATGACCTTCCATTTATAGTCACATATATATACATATAGTTGTATGTATATAAATGTATATGTGTATATAGATAGATAATGTTCATAATTATTTGCATATTATCTCTCCCATTAGAATATAAGCTCCTGAAGGCAAGAATCATGTTTTTGCCTTTCTTTGAATCCTTAGCCCTTAGCATAGTGCCTGGCACATAGTAAGCACTTTATAAATGCTTATCTTGTTGATTAACAAAAGTGAAATGATCTGTCTTGGGAAGTGATGTGAAAATTGAAGGTCTTCAAACTGAAACCACTTAACCATTTGTCTGGTGTATTATTTAGGAGATTCTTGTAATCTGAAATTTGGAGTTTCTGTGGAAAGACCCAAAGCCTAGTTTGAGGAAGGAAACACTTTCCTATAGAATCCAGCAAACTGCCTTTGATGACTGATGATTCTGTGCTCTACCCCATTAGGAAGTCAGAAAAGAAATCAAGAAATCTAAGAATCTGAAAAGCCACAGTGGACTTAGGTTCTATTTTTCCCATTGCACCTGAAATTCTGAAGTTTTCTGCTGCAAAAACATAGATTGGGGTTTCTTGTAAGAAAATTTAATGAGTTTTTAATATGTGCAACTAGAAGCGAACAAGGGAATATGGCTATTTGCAGCCACATTGCCACCTTGTGACAGATATAGGAATTGCATGTACTTGGTGATGGAAAAAGTACATTGGGAACACTAATTTCAGCAAGGGTCAGCCTTTGTGATCTTTATATTTCCTTTTCCTGTCCCGTCTCATGATATTCCTTCAGATCACTGGAACATCTTAAGATGACTTAAATGAGCTTCCTAAATCACTGCTCTGTAGGTTTGGTCCCAAAAAGAAAATACAAAAAGTATCTCCCCCTCATTACAGAAATAAGGGACTATGGGTTTGGAATACTACATATATTGTCAGACTTTTTTGATATATTAGTTATAGATAGGTAGATAGATAGATAAATAGATAATTATACATACATATATAGCTTTTTTCTTTTTTCTGTTCTTTTAACTTTCATTAGGAAATGGAGGAAGGTGCAGAGGAAGAAGAAATACACTGGGAAAACAAAAGATATCGATTTTTTTAAAATAAGAAATCCTTTGTTTTCAATCAAAAGTCTCTCACTGTAGTCAGAATACCATGGAAAGAGAGAGATATAAAGGTCCGTAGGTAGATAGTATTAGACTTGGAGTCAAAAAGACTTGAATTCAAATCCAGCCTCAGACACTGAGCAAGTCATTTAACCTTTACCTGCCTCAGATTCCTCAACTGTAAAATAATAATAACTCCTATGTATTACAATGGTTAGATTGTTAGGCCTGGAGCTCAAACCTGATCTTATATACTTACCTTTTGACATTAGGCAAGTCATTTAGCCTGCTTGCCTCACTTCCTCAAATATAAAATTGGGATAATAATAGCAACTATCTCTTAGGAGTGTTGTGAGAATTAAATGAGATCATATTTGAAAAGCATTTTGCAAAGTACCTGGCACCTGAGCATTTAATAAATGTGTATCTCCTTCCCTCATATGACCTCTGGACTTTATTTTATAAAATGATCTTCTTTCTGTAAAATGGACTTAATATGTGCTCCCTCTTAGAGATGTGTGGTCTTTTTTATGAAATGATGGGGTTTGTACAGAATTTTGATTCTTTTATCCTATAAGTTTATACTCTTAATCAGAAATGAACACTTCAAATATGTTAAGTAATAATATTTTATTATATTATTCTGAAATATATATATTTATAAGATTTGAAGCATAAATATGTGGACAATTCCTTTAAAAACAGATAAAAACATATAGCAAGTCAGACTAGTCTTTTAAACACATTTAAAATAGAATAATATGCCTTCTGTTTTTTCTTGCCCACTGACTGATTTTTTGTGCTTTATTCTTACTCAAAAATGAGCTAATGGGGCATGTTGTAGCATTATAAATAAAGCTAAAGGAACAAGGAATGGGAAGGGATTACAGTATGAAAGGGAAGTGATTTCCAGAATAAAGGAATAAAGAATCTAAGGTCTTCTCAGTAACAACTTTCACTCATTTTCAAAATGGTATCCAGAACTTAACAATATATCCTGAGTAAACTTAAATATAATACTGGAATGTTTCAGAATTGAGTTAAGCTCTCCGGGGGAGCCCCAAAGTGGTGTTCTCCTACAATAAAAGAGAGTTTTCAGAATTGTTCCCAGGTCAGGTTAAATGTCTTAAGGATTAAAGTTAGTTTGTGTATGAAAGGGGCTGAGAGCTGTGTGCTTGAGGGGGCTACTCTTTGGGAGGAATGTAAGTTTCTCCTTAGCCTCCCCAACTCCCCAACTTCCCCTCCCCAAAGAGAGGGTCAGATCTCAAGCAATAGAGCGGGTGATTGGGGTAACACAGGTACAGCCTACAGTCACTAATATCTTCTCTAGGCGGAAGGAGGGGGAGCAGCTCTGGGCTGGCTCTCTGCGGAGAACCAAGAATTCCTGCTGGATGGGAACTGAATTTTTCCCGTTTTCTTCTTGTCCCTCAGCATTCACACATCCCGAATACCGGCACCTGGCCTCTGCAATCTCTGAGGGAAATCTGTTGGGGTCTTTGGTGATGCTGTGGAAGAAATACACACAAAGGTGAGTTCAGAGAAAAGCAGAAGGGAAACATGGTTAATGTCTTGCCTTCACTGGGAAGTTCAGCATTACCCATAGTTCTCCCAAACACTCATTTTTATGGCTTTCTGCTGATTGTGAGCTCCAGCCCACAAAAGAACCCGGAATTTAATGGTATCAATTACAAGAGAAACTAGCAACCACAAGGTCTCTGAGACCTGACACCTCTCTCTTAACCGGATGCATCAGGGCATGGTGTTCTCACATAGTTCTGACCTCTTCTCTCTGACCTGGCTGCCTCTTTGGGGGCTGCTCCCAGTGGGAGAGCAAGAACAGTGCTTACTGTCAAAAAGCAATACAACCTTCTAAAAGTTGGTGGCTCATGTGTCCAATCTCACACCCACACTTTTCACATAGATTTCCTTAAGTCCTCCATGCTTCCTGACCCAACAGATACACAGATAGTGATATAGAATTCAATTCTATGTATCATCAGATAAGGGCATTAGTAGAGAATATCCCGTGTATCCTGCCTATTATTATATTTTTGTTGAATTAAAAAAATTTAGTGAGATTTCACATCACCTATATTTCCCTGTCTTTGTTGTATGCTCTATGTGATAGCAACACACAAGCCAGTACAATGGAAAGAGCACTTATTGTGGAGTTAGGAGACCTAGGTTCAAATTCTGACTTTAATTCTTTTTTCAACCATGTTACATCAGACAAATTATTTAACTTCCTTGAACTGAGACTCCTCATTTTACAAATTGGGAAGCTGAGACTTAAGGGAATTTTCCAGTCTTCTGGTCTCCAGGCAGGATGATACACCACCCCACGCCAGGAGTCATTTATACTGCAGTAAGGCAGTGTGGTTCAGTAGAAAGTCCCCCGGAATAGAAGATTGAAAGACCCAAGATCTTTGTTTGTGTCCCAGATTTAAAAACTTACTAATTGTATTTCTTTAGAGAAATCACTTTTACATCCTAAACCTTAATGTCTTCATTTGACAAATGAAAAAGTTAAATTGGATAATCTCAACAGTCCTAGCAATTCAGACTGTCTATGAATTAGATTTAGAGGGGAAGGCGTTTTAGAGGTTATCTAAGTTCAATTCTTTCATTTTGGCGAAGAGGCCATTATTGTGTCCTAAATCACAGAGGTAATAAGGAAGAGATAAAAAAATTCAAACATACATTTTCTAAGTCCAAATTCAGTGCTCTTTCCTCTCAAGGAAATCTTGAATTCCATTTCAGTTTGTGCCTTTAGTGGTAGTTTTCCCTTATATTTGACCAATATCATTTCCTGCTACTATGCTATGTTCATTGAAGATGAGTTGGTCTCCATCCTTTAATAGAACTGAAGATTGTCACAAGATTTTGAATCGTCATTTTTAAATCAAAACAATTCTGTAAGCCTTTTCCCATTTTACATATTTTTAATCATTTATGTTGCTCTGTGACACACAATGCCATTCTTATCCAAAGCAATAAGGAGAATATGAAATCATTACAAAAGTTCATAAATTTCCTTAATGAAGAATAATCCTTACTTGTAATCCCAAGGAGAGATGGAACGGTTCTGGAAGGTATGTGCAAAACGGATGCCTTGTTGATGGTTGACAATGCGGATATCAACCATGATGCTGTTGCTCTCCAGTGAGGGACAGTTATCACCCTTTTGGGAACTTGTTCCTCTTTTTGTAATTTTCCAAGCTCCTACATTCCCAAGGTGAATAAGCCCCAGCACCACCAGCAGCAATAATTCAAACTGAAAGAGAAAGAAGTGTATCCTTGGTTATAGGCTCTATCTCCCTCTCAAGAAATTCAGCATGCTCAAATTAAAGGAGTAGAGTTTAATAAAATGGAAATAACAATGCTTTCTTCTATTCATGTGACTGCCAAGTTATGATGAAAAGAGAAAAATCCAAAATTAACAGCCTACAGTTCTTGCTTCTCTACTATCTAACCCCTATTGATGTTTTTACCTTGGTCTTCCACTAGCCCTCTCCAGACAAATTAGTCTATTTGTCATCTTTATATAATCTTTGTGTATTATCTCACCTCTTTCTTTTGCTCTCTTCCACATCCCATCTCAGACTATAAAAAATTCTATTTTTCAAGTTCCCATGATAACCCCAGAGAGAAGTCATTGTACTTTCTTTGGATTCCTATAGCACATATTGTCTTTCCATTCATCAAGCACATGACAAGTTGCCTTAAAAGTAGAAGATCTCAATAAATATTAGAGGAATGGATAAATGGGAAAATGAATGAATGAATCTCAATGTAGTGCAAAGGTTATTAGATTTGGAGTCAAGAAAAAGTTTACTCCAATCCTGGCTTTATCTATGCAATCATGAATCGTTTTTTCCTCTTCTATAAAATGAAGGGATTGGATTAAATTATGTATCAGGTCTCTTTCAGATCTAAAATTTCATGCTCTTCTTAAATCCCTGCTTCCCTCAATATTTCCAATAGAATCAAGACTAGGTTCTAATCTTACCTCAGACACTTAATAGATTATGTATGACCTTGTACATGTCACCTAGCTTGTCTGAGTCTACATCCCCTCATCTTTAAAATGGAAATAATAATTGTATCTAGTTCATAGGACTGTCATGAGGATCAAATGGGATGATGTTTATAAAGTGTTGGTAAATCTTAAAGTGGTATGTAAATGTCAGTTATAGCTGTTAAGGAATGATGAGGAGTCAGAGGAAACTTTTTGTGAAAAAAACTATTAATAATTAATAATAATATCATATTCTTGTAGAGTACCTTAGGCTTTTACAAAAGGTTTTCACATCTAATTTCTCTTTTGATCAATCAGAATGTATTTATTAAGCACCTGTTATGTACAAAGCAATAGAGATATAAGAGCAAAGAATAAAACAAATTCATAATAAAAAATACATTCTAATGATTGTTCACATCAACACTGTGAGGAGAGTAGAGAATATTATTTTACCATTTTACAGAGAGAAATTAGAGCTCAGAGTTATGGAATGGCTGGACCAGCTGGAATTAAACATATGTATTTTCACCCACCTTCCAACTAGTTTCCTTTCCATGAGCTTGCTTGAACTACAGAGAACACAGCTCCTAACTATAGTGCAAAGAATAGAATCAGAGCTCCTGATGTACAGTGGAGTGCTCTGTCCATTCATTATAATTATAATTACTAACATGATAACACTCAGTATTTGGAAACAACTCTAGAAGATTTCCAGCTGAGGAATTTTGAACAAACATATATAATCAAGTATAACAGAATAGCATGCAGTCTAAGTTACATATGTAATTTCTTATCTAGAGACTAGACAGGGTTTGAAATTTACTCTAATAATTTCTACCCAGAAGCCCTGAATCCACAACTTGACTAGTGGTTTATATAAATTGAGGTGATGCAATTATTTGTCTTCTGAAGAACTCAAAGAATTTTATAGATAGAGATGGTCCTTTTACCCTCCATAAAGCATAGAAATTGACATTTACCTCCGTTATGCAAATGGGATAACTGGAGCATGAGAAAGAGTTAATATACATAATATGATATGCTTACATAGCTTACATTTATATAATGTTTTAAGGTTTGTAAAGTTCTCTACATAGATTACCTGATATGATTCTCACACAACCCTGTGAGTTGCATGCTGTTATTCAACTGTGATGTATAAAATGATGATCCATTTTACTGGTGAGGAAACTGAGGCTCAGAAAGTTAAATGATTCAGTCAGGTTCTCAAAGCTGAAGTCTGAGGCAGTATTTTAACCCAGATCTTCCTGGATTATAATAAGGTCCTTATTTCATGTAGACTCAGAGCTTTGGCCTTCCAGAAAAGAAGAACTGAGGTATTTCTCTGTTACACCATGCAATGATTCAATTTCATTCTTCACCTACTATGTGCCAGGCACTGTGCCAGGTGCCAAGATCACAGACAAAAAACAGTCCCTGTCCTCAGGAAGCTCACAGTCTACTGATTAAGCACTTTATAGAGGAAATAGATAGCAATGGACTTCTTGGACTATCTTTGCAAAGGTTGCCTATAGAACTTCTGCTTTGAACCATATTTTGTTGGTATTGGCAATACTTTTAGCTAACAGCCAGACTTGGACAGTCTCAATTACAGAAGACAAATTTTTCCAACAGATTTTCTGATTTTTCCATACAATAGCTTTAAGTCCAAAAGCATTACCCTTCTTGCCCCCCATAAATTTTTTAATATAAATACTGTTCTTTTTTTTTACAAGATACAGGCTATTTTTAAAACAAATACAAAAAAGAAAATCTACAAAAATGAAAAGACATCATATATACTGCTACTAGCATTAACTAAGGGCAGCTACATAGCACAGTATTGACTCTGGGGTAAGGAATACCTGAGTTCAAATATAGCCTTAGATGCTTACTAGCTGTGTGATCCTGGGCAAGTCACTTACTCCGGTTTGCCTCAGTTTCCTCCTCTGTAAAATGAGTTGGAAAAAAATTGCAAACTTCTCCAATATCTTTGCCAAGAAAACCCCAAAGGGACTACATAGGGTTGGATATGACTGAAATGGCTCAACAACAACACATTAAATATAGTCATAGTTCATGCTGCCATGCTATTCTAGTATTTCCTCCTTCCCAGGGTAGCAACCCACTTCAAAGATAAGGTCTTGGATTATAGAGATTTCAATTTGTTTTTTGGTTCAGCTCCCAAGTCATTTCCTAGAAATGTGACTTTACTCAAGTCATTTTGTGTCTTTGAGATTTTTATGGCCGAGAGCATGTGGGGAGAATTATATGCTTACTACTTACCTTATTAATCCAATCAGATAAAGCTTGGAAAGCACATTATAAAGTGCTTTAAATTTTACAAAGCACTTTTTTCCTCACAACCATTCTGTAAAGAAGCTGGTAACCTATTTTGTCCATCTTACAGATGAGGAAACTGAGACTAAGATTGTAAGTAGTTTGCACATGGTCATCTAGTTTGAAAGTATCAAGCTAGGGCTTAAATCTGTCTCCTGTCACTGAATCAAGTGCTCTCCCTGATGTACCATGTCTAATATGAACCACCAAACCAACACTGAGACATATGGAGGAAAATAGGATGCAGGAATTCCTGGAGATTCTACCTAATAGAAGAGCTCTTCCATCACTGAGGATTTCACTTTCAGTAGCACTTGTATCTCACTATCCCACTAAGGGCAATAAGAAAATATTAGAGCATCCCCACCACCTATCACAAAGGTCTTCCTCCTAAAGGAGCTGTCCAAAGTGCAACATTGCTTCAGTCCATGCTTATATCCCCTTCTCTCTGAAGTTTCATATTTAGCTTATATCCAATCAAATATGAATTTTAGGACCAAATTACTGTGGATAGGTGCAAAAGGGAAGCAAAACCACTACTCATTTTCCAAATGAGCTAGCAAGTGGCAAAGCAAAATCTGTTACCTCTTAATGAAAAGTCTTGATCAAATTTTATCTGATAGAGCTCATCTTTACTGACTACAAGAAAAAAATCACAATACTCACCATCCTTGTACCCTTCTGGAAAGCCATAGTGATTCTCCTCTGGTGGCCAATCTAGTATTTGAAGCACCTGGCTGGTATATGTGTACGTATGTGTGTCTGTGTGTTGTATCCTTGATGGTACCTGCTCCTTTTATAGTGATTGTAAAGCAATCACTGCCCTTATTTCCACTAGTCTGTTTTTCGTCTTAGAGCTGTGGTTAACTTGGAGTTGCTGACTAACTTTTTTTTTCAATTCTATTTTCTGAGGGGTGGAAAAGGAAGACTTGAAAGGAAAAGGATGACGGCAGAATGCTCAAATCTTTAATCACCACCCCCACTTCCACCTTTAGCATCTCACGCTATAACAGAATCCTGAAATGTCTGATTAACTGCAGAGATGACCCACGTTCCAAATTGCTGTTTTCTTTTCTTTATTTACATAAATTGCTGACTCTTTCCACATGTTTTCTGTTCTATTTTCTTATCTTCAAGAGATATGCAAATGTTAAATGTGCATTATCTTTCAGAGAATTTTTAGCATGAAGCTAGAAAAGAAAAACTATTGGCCCACTTTAAGGATAGGAAAACTAAATCTCTAGAAAGATGAAATAAATTAGTGGTAAAATCAGAAATAGGATTTAGTTGGACTTTTCTGGGCTTTGTTTATTTCATGGGCTACCTCAATAAATTCTGATTTTAATTCAATGGACAAAGTACCAGTGCATTCAATAAAATTAGATTATTCCATCAGTAATTTTAATTGCTGTTATGTGAGCAAACAGGTTCTGAAAATTAGAGTGGCATAGTAGATTATATCCTCGAGTTAGTATCAAGAACTGTGTTCAAATCCTACTTACAACATTTAATTAAGTTTGTGACTGGGAACACATCATTTAATTCTCTCTCAATTTCCTCCCATCTAAAATGGGGAAAATAAAACCCATAGCACTCCTATCACAGGGCTATTATAAGACTAATGAGATAATGAATGTAGAACTCTTTGCAAATTATAAAGCACTAAATAAAGGTCAGTTTTTATTATGATATGAAAAGGTTTCTTAAGATGAAATAATGGTTGAGCTGAAGGTGTGTCAAAGTAATAATTTATTAAAATTACCTGCAACAGACAGGGAAGACTATGGATGCATTTAATAAATTAAATAAAATAAATTAATAAAAGGGCATTTAATATTTGTGAGACTGAGTCAATATTTTGGTTAGTTTACAGAATCATACTTCCCTTTTCCTCTTCTTATTTTAATATTTCTTACAAGAAATGGCTCTAGATAGCGAAGGAAAGAAGGGTATTGGAAATGAAAATGATGTAAAACAAAAGATACTCATAAAAACTAAAACCAAGAAGAGAAAAGGAAGAAGTTAAGTGAACTAGGTAAAGTTCCAAAGATAGTAAGTATCAAAGGTGACATTTGAACTCAGGTCCTCTGATTTCAGAACTCTTGTCCCTATACCATACTGCTTCCCAACTGGATGACTAAGTGATCCCTGAATCAGGCAGGAATAATGTCTTACAACTTGCTTTGTATTCTCAGTCCTACTTACTCATCCCCACTGAATTGTGACAGTGATAATGCTAATGAATTGATTTGTATCTCCCAGGATCAGTTATAATCCATCACCTGATGCTCCCTTTCTCTAACCAGAACTAC
Source organism: Myrmecobius fasciatus (assembly GCA_023553655.1). NCBI lineage: Eukaryota > Metazoa > Chordata > Mammalia > Dasyuromorphia > Myrmecobiidae > Myrmecobius > Myrmecobius fasciatus. The sequence continues at coordinate 405,593 of JAJPUD010001156.1, read as the reverse complement.
ACCTGATTAAGGAGGAAAATAACTACAAACTGAACAAACAAGCTATTTTGAGAAAAAAGGAACAGGTTCATATCAATTCCCCAACAAAAGCACTTAAAAACCCTATAAAAGGGCAAAGAAAAGGGAAAATGAGTAGTGGTTTTGCTTCCCTTTTGCACCTATCCACAGTAATTTGGTCCTAAAATTCACATCTGATTTTATAAGCTAAACATGAAACTTCAGAGAGAACGGGATATAAGCATGGACTGAAGCAATGTTGCACTTTGGACAGCTCCTTTAGGAGGAAGACCACTGCCCTTTACAAAAATATCTGTGACCAAAATATGTATTTGAGAGATGAAATTAGGAGGTTGGTGAGCAGTTTGTGGCCATACCACTGAGTTTTTCCTCATTGCAAGGCAAACTGACCTATATAAGCACGAAATTGAAGATATAGCCAATACTACATTATAACTGATTGAGCCTAAGTACCAAGGCAAAATCATGTCAGCTGATTCCTCATGGCCCATATCCCACATCAGCATCCATTTCAAAGGCTGTATTTCCTTGCAGTGCAGCCAAGGATAGGTAAATCCATCTCTAGGACATGACAGCATGAGAGCATCCTTTTCATCCACCTTGAAAAACTGTGGAAAGAGAAAACAGATGATATAAAGAAGGATATGAGAGCAATATGATATCATAATATTGTTGTCATCAGATTATTAGTACAATTTGAAAGTTCAAGTGACTTTCAGTGGTTTGGTTTTGTTGCTATTATTGTTGTTGTTTTGCATGTCTCGAAGCAATAAAATTACAATCAGAAAAAACTTAAACTCAACATGTTTAAAACTGAAATTAATATCATTCCATCCAAATCCTCCTTTATTCCTAACTTCCCTCTTAGGGTGGAAACTACTGCCATACTCCCAGCCACTCAGGCTCAAAACTCAGGTATCATTCTTGATCCATCTCTCTCAACTCCCATATCCAATCAACTGTCAAGTTTTGTAGCATCTACCTTTTTAACATCTCTCACATATGCCCTCTTTTCTCTTCTGACACTGCCATCACCTTGTACAAACTTCATCACTTCATGCATGGACTACTGCAATAGCTTTCCAGTTGGTCTCCCTCAAGTCTCTCTTCATTCTAGTCCTTCCTCTACTGAGCTGTCAAACTGCTCAGCTCTAAGATTTTAAATTCTGTTATAATCCAGCCCCATCCTACTTTTCTATCCTCTTAACAGCTCCATCTTACTTTTCTCCAACTATGCTGAAATTCAGGGTTTTTTTTTTTCAAAACTGGCCCTCCATCTCCCAACTCTGTCCAAACTCTTTCTTCAGCTCTACTTTCTGGCTTCCCTGGCTTTATTCAAAATTTAGCTAAAATTTCATCTTCCCCAAGACTTTCCTAATTCCTCTTAATGTTAATGCTTTCCCTTTGTGGTTACTGCCAATTCATTCTATATTTATCTTCTTTGCACATAGTTGTTTGCCTGGTGTCTTCTTTATTAGATTGTGAACTCCTTGAAAGAAAAAACTTTGGGGGGGAAGAGAAAGGGTTTGAAAGGGGTTTTACCTTCTTTTCTATCCTCACCACTTAGCACAGTGCTTGGGGCATAGTAAAAATATGCCAATAAATATTTATTGATTTGACTTGCTGCCATCAGATAACAGTATTTCCCTGGTTATTGTGATCTGAACAACAAAATTGAAATCTTCAATATGTTTGGTTTAAAAAAAGACAAAGACAGAGAAAAAGAGCAGATTCAGAAAGAGGCAGAGACAATCACAGTGACACTAAGAGACATAAAGAGAAAGAGAAAGAAAGAATAACATTTTCCTCCCACTTTTTTATTAAAAAATATTCCATTCTGAAGACTTACAGATTATATATGTAGCAGCAGGGCCTTACTCTGTCTTATTTTAAGAACTACAGACATTCTTGACATTACTACCTGGAGAGCCTATTATTGATTTTCTTTCCTTCCCCAAATCTTGCTGCCTCTATCACTTGGTTACATATTGGCCTGTCCCTGTTGCAGGGAAATGTCAAATCCTCATTACTTGATATTACAACTATATAAAATATGGTAATTGGTTCCAGTTCAAGGGAAATATGCAGTACAAATTCAAATAATATAGCCACCTCTGGGGATTCATTAGTTATACTAATAGAGACCTATTTATATTTACAGATATTTTGTATTGGAAGAGACATTATCAAATTATAAAATTTTGGGGCTGCTAAAGGATTTGCTATGTATGCCTCAGTTGCTAATAGAAGTGATTTTATGTAGCTATGATTCAAAGAAAGGCCAAATGCTGTAATAGTGGATAGAGAGTCAGCTTGGAAGATCTGTGACCTTGGACAAGTTATGTAAGTTCTTAGTGACCTAAACAATTTTAAGATTGTATACTTTGCAAAGAGAGTGCCAACTTGCATTGATAGAAACAATTTCTTCATTAGTAATTCCCTTTATCAATGAAATTATAAATTTAGTTCTTTTACTTTTCCCTACAAAGTAGGAATGGAGCAGGACTAGGGTCTTTCATAAATTTATTTTTCCTTAATCATATAAAATATCTACTGTCAGTGAATTGGCGAGTAGACTTTTATATCTCAGGGAAAAAATCTCCAGTCATTGAGATTCTTCTATGAATGGGAGCACACACACATGCTGCACACACAACTATAAGACTAAAATTTTTTAGATTAAAAGTAGGAAATAGGTTTGGCAGCTGTGGAGTAATTCCTGAAGTTGCTCTGATTACCACTTCTGAGCTATAAGAATATATGTTATCTAGGGGGATGAATTCATTACTGCATACATGCTCCTATCAACTGTTCTATTTAATGTCAACCCACCTGGATACTTAGGAAGTCTATTTCTAGGCATGAGTAGTGACAGTCCCTGCTATCTTTTTACTTCTATTTTTAAATTTTAAATAGTATTTTATTTTTCCAAATACATGTAAAGATAGTTTTCAGCATTCACCTTTGCAAAATCTTATGTTCTAAATTTTTCTCCCTCTCTCCTCTCCCCACATCCTTAGACACCTGCTATCTTTTTCAAGGCATTTGCAGATATTCTGTGACTCTTTCCTGTCGACTTACTTACCATGTAATAATAAAAGGTCTTTTAATTGTTTGCAGAGCCAGAACTAGATGTGGATATACAAAGTTCCAAGGGAGAAATTGACCTTTATTTCCTAGAAGTAATAGAGGGAAAAGTGTCCACTCCAAATGGGGAGAGAGATCTCAGGTCCTTTTCTCCTAATCTGTCACTATATGACATCAAATACATACATAGAACATTATTAACATGTAGTGGACTTCCTGCCATCTAGGGGAGGGGAGGGGACTGGGAGTAAAATTTGTAATGGAAAGCTTTGTAAAGATCAATGCTGAGGAACTACCCATACATATGTTATACAAATAAAAGCTTTAATAAAAAAAAATACATACATAGAGCTGTTAATTTGTGAGGTTTTTTTCCCTACTTTTTCTGTTTTATTTCATACTTTTCCATTCTTAAGTGAAAAACTATTTGAGATGGATTAGAATAGATTGTGATCCTGTGAGCTTTATAAAGCCAAAAAAAAAAATCAAATGTCCAAAAGTTAGAGTCCATGCCAGGATTTTCTGGCAATCAAATCTAGTGAAGAGCATTGTCCTAGCAAGTACTTTGTGAACCAGTCCATCAGTGGAGTGATTTAGAAATTGAGATGTCATGTGCGTCATGCAAGGTAATGCTATCCCCAGAAGGGACTCAGTAGTGAGAGAAATGTTTATGACAACCACTTCAACTTTGAGCCCACCCTCCCCAAGAATCAAGATATTACATGAGAGAGTGTGACCTAATTCAGAGACATGCACTTATACTGTTAGTATTGCTGTATCTTTCCAGAAAATACCTCTTTGTAAAAGGTTGGTCACTTATAATTGATATCAACTTATTTCAGTAATTCTGAAAAAAAAATATCAACTGGTACTAACAAGTACAGAAAAGAACATATTATAATAGATTCAAACCAATAGTATTAAAAGAAACCCATAAGGGGAATGTAAGGGGGAGGGGGAAAGGTACATGGATGCACTCTTAGTGGAATTGTAAACTAATACAACCACTCTGCATTGCAATTTGGAACAAAAAATTAACAAAATATGCATACCCTTTCACCCAAAAATACTGTTATTGGGTCTACACCCCAAAGAGTTCAAAGAAAGAGAAAAAAGGACACACATGTACAAAAATATTTATAGCAGCTCTTTTTGTGTTGGCAAAACACTGGAAACTGAGGGGATGCCCATCAACTGGCAAATAGTTGCACAAGTCATAGCATTGGAATGTGATGGAATACTATTGTGCTGTAAGAAATGATGAAGGATATGGTTTCAGAAAAATATGGGAAGACTTGTATGAACTAATGCAAAGTAAAAACTAGGAGAATAATTTACATAGTAATAGTAATATTGTAAATATAATCATCTTTAAAAGACTTGGTAACTGATCAACATAATGACATACTAAGTTTCATATGCTATCTACCTACAAATAGAGAATTAATAGACTCAGAGTTCAGATTAAAGCATTTTTTCCTCTTTCTTTTTTCTTTTTTTTAGAACAGAGCTAATACAGAAATTTGTTTTGTATGACTATAAATATATTCATAATGGATTTTTTTCTTGCCTTCTCAATGGAAGGAGGGATAAGGAAAGGGAAAGAATTTAGGGAAGAAAATGAAATAAAATTGAATTTTTTAAAAGGGGAGTCTGTCAGCCTGTTAGGGATAGCAGCCAATCACATTCTGGAGACTGAATTTTTCAGTAAAAGAAGGAGTTAAGATAAAAACACCCAAACTCCCATGGCATCAAAAAGAGTACAAAGTGGTTTCATTATAATGATTAAGTGCCAAAGGAATATACTTCTATGCTGATCTTAATGTGTTAATATCAATTAATGAGATTAATAACTACTTGGAACTTGAATAAACAAGAAATAGAGAATTCCACAGGAATGCCTCCCCCCAAAAAAGAAATAAAAACTCACTAGATCTCACTGTCTGGAGTAAAATAGAAAGTCTTTCTATAGTACCTGGCATGCATAGACACTAAATGAATGTTTGTTAAATGGAATGAATTAGAATCCAATTGAATTAAACTGTGGATAGGAACAGAGATGAAAGCTAAGAGAAAGAGAAGAAAAAAGAAAAGAACTCAGGAAAAGAAGATTGTCATAAAATTAGATGAAAATCCTAGACAGAATGGTGATAACTGACTCTTAAAAGTGCTTGATATAAATTATCTTTTGTGGGTCTCACAACAATTCCTATTAGGTAAAGACTTAAAATATTATTACTCCTAATTGTTGATGAGGAAACTTAGGCCAAGGAGCTTAAGTGATTTGCCCAATTAGCATCAAAAACAGGATAGAAGGGAAGGAAGGGTGGGAAGAAAAAGGAAAGGAAAGAAAGAGGGGAGGGAAGGGAAAGGAAAGAAGAAAAAAAGGGAAATAAATGGAAGGGAAGGAAAGAAGACCAGGCAACAAAGAAGGGAAGGAAATTTAAAGTGGTTGTTACAAAGATTTCTCCTACCACTAAATTACTTCTGGATATAGCATAGTGAATGGATAAGTCACCCCATTGCCTGCAGGACATCCCATATCAGTTACCAAGTGACTTCATTGCTGAACTGGGTCACAAAAGTAGATTGCCAGGGCTCTAGGTTTGGCTGAAAGAAAATTCTGGCACGGACTGTAGTTCCTGGACATCTAGGAGTTCTCAAGAAGGGAAGAGAAGGAAAAGAAAAAGAAGGAAAAAGAATCCCTTTCTGCCAGAAAATAAGTACACTCGTGTGCTATTAGTGGAGCTGTGAATTGAGCTAACCATTTTGTGAATCTGTTTAGAACTATGACAAAAAAATTACTCACACATGCATACCTTTTGACCCAATGATACCATAACTAAGCCTATGAACCAGAGAGTTAAAAAAAGGGGGATTCATATGAAAAAATATTTATAACAAATCTTTTTGTAATGATGAAGAACTGGAAACCATTGATTGGGAAATAGCTAAACAAATCATGGTATATGCATATAATGGAATACTGTTATGCTATAAAAAAACAATGAAAGGAACAATTTCAGTGAAACCTGGGAAGATTAATATGGAATAAGATACAGTGAAGTGAGCAGAACAAAGGAAAATGATTTATACAATAACAATACAACTTGAAAAGCCATAAAAATTCTGATCCACAAAATGAACAGAAGATAGATGATGAAGTATGTTACATCTACCTCCTGACAGAAATGGGGGTCTTAGAGACCAAATAAGACATATTTTTAACATGATCAATATGAGCATTCATTTTGCATATTTGTTACAAAGCTTTGTTTTACTTTCTTTTTTCCTCCAATGGTGATGGAATAAGAGGAAGAAAAAACAAGTTTTTGCTCACTGAAAAATGTTTAAATGAAACTAAACAAGCAAACAAAAAGAATGCCATCTTTCTTTAAGGAGGTGGATTAAATATGCAGAATAAGACTCATTTTTTGGGGGGGAGGGCATGGCCATTGTGGGGATTTGCTTTACTTGATTATATATATATACATATATATATAATGTTTCTTATAACACTTTCATTTTTTCTTTTTTTTAGTGGGGAGGGAAGGTGAAAAGTAAATAAAAGATTGCTAATTTTTCTTTTTTCTTTTTTTTTTGGATTGCTAATTTTTGAAAAGAAAAATTAGCCCTTCTTTAATATACTTAAATGATTATCCAACCTTGCTTAAAGATCTCTAAAAGGGGAAACATTCTACTTCATACAGCAATCCATTCCATTTTTTGGATAACTTATTTTTGGAAAGTTTTTTTTCTTGCTTCAAACCTAAATTTGCCTTGCTGCATCTTGCATCCTCTACTCCTGTTTGTTTTCTGGGACTAAGCTGAATAACTTCAGAGATTTTCAAATATTTAAAGATAGCTATTTCTTCCTCTAGGTCAGGGGTGTTCTGGTAAATGTTTAACAACCAACACTGAGATGGGCAAGGGAGGGGGAAGTACATAGTACATACTTTTAAGTTTAATCTTCATTGTTAACATTTTCTCCATGCTTTCTTAAGCCTAGATAATCAGCAAAACAATAAGTCAAGTAGTGTTGGCCAATTTTCAAAATGTAAATGCTCACACTGTATATTTAGCAACTAGCTCTCTCTGACCAGTTTGCACTGACTACAGCATACTTCTAAGAGTTTTCCTCTATAGTCTAAATACCTCCATCCTGATATTACATGAAGTTAAGATGATATACTATCCTGGTGTACAAAGATTCTAATGGAGAAGAAGAAGAAAAGTATAAAGGAAGTTTTTTTTAGCAATAGGCTAGGACAGTTTTTTTTTTGGATCTATGCCTTGGATTAGAACATCAATGGATCAGTGCTATCAATAGCACTCCAATTGTGCTTGTAAAAGGGATAAGGTAATTAGTCTTAGAAAAAATTGATAGTCCCATATATATTTGAATGGCACAATAAAGAGCCATACTGTCAGTGCCTTACCAGAAATTCCCATCATTATCATCAGTCCATTGAATGAGACAAGAAAAGTTGGAGACACTTTTTTCAAAAGGCTACTAGTAATCTATTTTTTATTCATTAATTTATTACTAAAGAAGAATACAATGAGTAATATATTTTAAAATATTTTATAGTAGAATAAACACTAGAATGAGAATTTTTTTTAAAAAAGGTCACTAATAAAAGACAATTTCTCTATAGGAGAGGTAGTCTGGTATAATGGCTTGAATACCAATCTCAAAGCATAGAAGACCTGGGTTCAAGTTTTTTCCAGTATATATTGATTGCTTGACCCTAATAAATCATTTAACCATTCAGTGTTCCAGGCAACTCCACAAGACCATAAATTGCAAAGCAATTGCTAAAATATATTCATAGAGAGGGATCTTCCTAATTTGGGAGTTCCCTTCTTCAATGAAATCATAAATCCAAACCCCCCCCCAAAAAAAAAGTTACCCAATGAAGAAGAGTACTTCCTGCTTCGGGTTGTGAAGAGGAGAGTTCTGATAACCTTCTACATATTTATGCAATATTCCTTTATCAAAAATCAACCTTGGAAGACACCATCAACCTGATATGTAGATGATGAGTGACAGAACGGGCAAGGTATAATGATGGAGGTCTAATGATAATAGAGAACACTGGACAACTAGAAGAAATAGGAATACCCTGGGCCTGAAAGGGCAGAGCTTTGGAATTCAGTATTTGGGCAGAAATATGTATGAATTGAAGAGGCAAAAAGAAATATGAATGGGCAGGCCAGCATGGGCATTTGCCACGAACAATCTTCTCCTGCTTCATTACTGTCCCTTGAGACATTTTGATAATTAAGACAATAGCTAGATGGTAATATTAGGGGGATTGGGTAGTGATTGAAATTGAAGTACACTGGAAGATAAAAAGTCAATAGAGTGAAGATTGGAGTCCAGAAGACCTCTTGGTTGTGTAACTAGAGTTATGTTTCCTTCTTAATGTCCTAAATTAATGGATTCCAGTTAATTTCTGCTTATAAATCATATATTTAGAGAGGGAAAGGACTTCAGAGATTATCTAGTACAACCCTTGCCCCCATTTTATAGATGAAGAAACAGGATCAGAGAAGTACCTACATGGTCCAGCTAGAAAGTGGGAAAGTCCTCTGATTTCTATCTAGTCTTAGCCACATTATTAAATTACATTATTCTCTGTTGACCTTGACCCTGGCGATTGATTGAGCATCCACATTAGAAGACATACCATAGCCCTCAATAGTTAGAACCCTGAAAGGCAAATGTAAGCTAGTCTTGCTGTAGGAGAACCAACTCCTCATCTTGAGAGGAAATTGGGACTAGGATCTCCAAGATTTATAAGACTATATACATAGAATCTGTTTTGATTTATTCCCAAAACAAAATAATTGAGGAACAAACATCACTGAAATAAAAAAGGACAAGAAATTGGGGGTCTCCAGCTCTTATTCTACCTGACCTATATCCAGGATACTTAAGTACAAATATTCTTGACCCCCACCTGCTACCTTCTGTGGCACGTGCAAGCATGAGAAGGCAGAATGTCAGTTCTTTGAAAACAGGGATTATTTCCTTTTTTGTATTTGAAATATCAACCAGTGCCTTTCATGGAGTGAGTGGTTTAATATGGATTGTATTAGTTTGGATTGGATTGCATTGAATTGAGAACTATATTTTGAATGGAGTCCACTCTCAGCATAACCCCAATTTCAGGACATAATAAAATCTGGGAGATGCAAAGGATGTGCTGTTCGACCTACATAACCACAAGCTAAGTAAACTGTACCACAATGTCTCTTTCATGCAATGTCTTCCTGACTCAGCAACATAAACTGATTGCTCCTTCTTGGGGTGGATTCTATTAGTCAATCTGCTGCCAAAGTGAAGTCAATGATTCTATGAATCGATGGCCCTGGGGAAAGCCCAGATTCACTTCTGTCAAACCCTGTCATTTTCCAGGAGCTCCACACCCCCAAAAAAAGAAAAGATGCAATTTCTCCTCAGCTTGTTTCCACTAGGGTAATAACAGAACTTAGGATCAGCATCTTTCAGTCTTGTACTTCCCCTCCTTGGGACCATTACTGACAACTAGCCAAGGTAGCTTGGAGAAACAACAATATCACATTATCTTTATAAAACACTTCGAAATGTATAGAGTACTTAACATAGGTTATTTCACTTGAGCAACAGGAGATCGGTGCAAGAGATTATTTTATATAGGAGAAAATAGAGTAAACAACTTGTTCATGGTCACACAGGCGATAATTATCAGAGATTTTAATATAGAGTTTCACCCATCCTTGGAGTCCTGTACTGTATTCACCTTTTCTATATCCACGTCTTAGAAACAGCTGACCAAATAAGCTCTGTGAGCTACAGAGACTACTTTGCTTTAATAGTCCAAAATAAAATTTAGTTTAGTACACTGCTTGGTACACTAAACCCAAGTTTACCATCAAATCATTGCTACTGACTCCTGGCATTCAAAGCCTTCTACAATCTCTACCCCAAACTACATTTCCAATTACTGTTGCTTCTGTTTCCTCATCTCCCACTCATTTTTCAGTTACTTGCAATCTGACTTTCAATGAACTATGAACATTATTCATGATTCTGTCCAGTGCTCTCTACCCTTTTCTCTCTACAGTTTCTTCTTATTTATCTCATCTCCTTTCTTTAGCTCCTATGGATCCAATGATAAAATGAAAAACAAAGAGACTACAGAGTGAAAACAAGTCAGAGAGAACTGAATAGAGCCTTGGGGGTGCCCTCACTTGAGACAACTGGAGTTCAGAAGAAACATGGACATTTAAAAGTGTTCCACATATTCCTCTGAACTCCAGTCCCATATTTCCAATCTAACAGATCTCAGCATGTCCAAAACTGATCTCATTATCTTTCCCTTCAAAATCATCCCTCCTCTAACCTTCCCCATTTCTGTGCACAGTAACACTATCCATTCACTTTTTAATCACCAGGTTCAAAATATTGGGGTGACTCTTGACTCTTGTCTCCTTCATCCTTCGTATCTAATCAGTTTTTAAATCTTGATAATTCTTCTTCCATAGCATATTCTACATTCTTTTCCTTTTCTTCACTCAGACAGCCTCTACCAGTTCATTTCTTCTCACCTGGACTAGTACAATAGCCTCCTAATTGATCTCTCTGACTCCAGTCTATTTTCTCTCCAAGTTATCTTGCACACTACTGCTAAATTAACATTCCCCAAACAAGGCCTAACTGGGTAATTCCTTGAGCAAAAACATCAATGTCTCCCTATTGACTCTAGGTTAAAATATAAAATCTTCTCCCTATCAATAAAGGCTCTCTACAATCTGCCTCTTACCTCCATTTCTAATTCTATTTCAAATTCATTTCCCATCTAGACTATATTCTTGACTCTCTGGATGTTTTCTTACCATGCCACAAATACTTCTTCTTTCATCCTTGAAGTAGAATGTAATCTCCTTAAGGACAAGGATGGTTAGATAATTTGATTTTTTCTTTGTGTTTGTCTAACCCTGAGCCCTGAACTGAATTTCCTGCTTGCACATATAGTTAACCCTTTTGAAATGATTGGTAAATTCTTAAACAATTTCATCACTGTCTTTGTTTTCCCAGGTATCTAATGAAATATGCAGCATGTTGTATATGCTTAATAAACAGTTTTTGAGTTTAATTAAATTGAATCAAATCTTTTGAGTTTCAATGTTACAATGGAGTCAGAGGCTGGGATTTGGAAGAAGGGGATTTGGATTTTAATCCCAATTCAGCCACTATTTATTTGACTTTAAAAAAAGGTCACTTAAGCTCTCTGGGCCTCAGTTTCCACATTTGTAAAGTGAGGGATTTGAACTGAATAGGGTATAACGTCTCCCCCAAGATTATATTTCTATTATAAAAATAATATTATATCATTAAAAATTTATAAAATTATTTTTAAAATTCTCTATTATATATATATATATATATTTCTTTTTCTATTAAAAAAAGTATTGTAAAAAAAATTCCTTTAGGAATTTAGACCACCCCCACTTGCCATGCCTTAATGTTATTTTCCCCAATGGCATCTTCTCCCTTAATGGTGTCTTCCTCTTGATTAACTATGGGCACTTAGCTTTTTTACTTTTCCTTGTTAATTGTTAAAAACCACTTTTGTTTTTTTGCTAAAACACATGAATTTAGTCTCTGTTAGCAGCTTAATAAAATCTTTGCCCCTTGATTTAGAGATGGTCTAAGCCTAAAAATTCTTTTGAGATACCTCACAACACCAATCTGCAATGCCAATCTACTTTTGGGGTCCAACACCCCCTTACTCCAACATTTTGAAACTCCGATATATTTTGGGGGTTTGGCACTCCCTGCATTTCAACACTACCTCCAAGGATTGTTGTGGGGATCAAATTTGTAAAGCACTTAGCAGAATTTCTGGAACATAATAGATTCTATGTAAATACTTATTAATATTTTAATAATTGCATGAGTAATGGACATGGGATTTTGTGTTTCTTTTCCTATAACAACAACCTCATGAACATCAAAAGATCCTGGACAATCTATTACCAGAGCAATTGCAGTTGAAGCAGGCTTGGACTTAGATGATAAGTGAAAAGTTGACATTGGAGAGAAAAGTCAACTTTACTTGCCCTACTAAGAAGTCAAGCAATCACTGAAGAGGCAAACCAGAATGGCAATGGCAAAAGACAGTCACTGGCATCAATTCATATATCTTCTCCTGTTACTCTGAATAATCTTATAATGCAATTATCCTCCATTAATTGCATTTATTTCCATCATCACAATTTGTTTAACTATTCACTAGTCAAAGTCAAAATAAAGTATCCACTTTATTTTCAGTTCTTTACTACCACACACAGGCAAAAATGTTGCTATGAAATATTTTGATTATATTTTATGGTAGACTTTATTTTTTATTTTTATGAAATATTTTTTAATTCCTTGGAATCAGTACCAAATACTTTTAGTCATTTTTACTTTATAACATGAGTGGTTGATGTGCAATTGATAGAATGCCAGTCCTAGAGTCAAGAAGACTCCTTTAACCTAATTTCAAACATTTATCAATCTTGGCCAAGTCTTTTGCTTCAGTTTCTTCATCTATAAAATGAGTTGTAGAAGGAAATGGCAAACCATTCCACTATTTTTTCCAAGAAACCCCAAATAGAGAAATAAAGAATTATATGATGGAAAAAAGACTGAACAATAATATTTTAAAATATATCTTGAGGTTTAAACATGTTATTTCTCCTTCATTCCTACTTTTTCCCCATTATTTCTCTTGATTTTTCTGTATCTTTTGTTCCTCTTAATGCATTTTATTATCTAGCTTTATAGAATAAACCCTTAATTGTAGTTTGATTGATATAACGTCAATTCTATAAATTAAGTTAGATAGTATTGCAACTTTTAATACAGTTCAAACATGAGCAGTCACTATTCTACTCATTATATTTCTATAAATAATGTTTTGTAATTTTCTAAAAAGTTTAGTTTATCTTTTCTAGAATAACTTCTAGATAGTATATATATATATTCTATAACTATTTTGAAAAAGACATCGCTTTATATTATTTCCTCCTTGATTTTGTATTTGCTATATGGAAATGCTGATAATTATTGTGGGTTAATTTTGTGTCCTAGTAGTTCACTGAAGATAATAATTGAGTTATTTTGCTGATTTTCTGGCATTTTCTAAACAAACTATTATGTCATCAAAAAAAAAAAAAGAAAAATTTTGCCTCTTCTTTGTCTCCCTTACACATTAAATTTCTTTCTCTTTTCTTATTGCTATCTTTGCCATCTTGCATTTACTGGGAAATTTTCTAGTGTTTCATTATTACAAATAATATAAGCCTCTGGTTTCAGAGACTTTTATCATATTTTGAAATCTCCCTTTTGTGCATATACTTTTTAGGAGTTTTAGCACAATTAAATGTTACAATTTGTCAAAGGTTTTTTTTTTCTTTAGCTATATATAGTTTTTATTTTATTTATTAATGATTTACTTATTTATATTTAATGATTAATTATCTTATTTTCCTAATGCTGAATGATCCCTCCATCCCTGATTTAAATTCTACTTGGTTATGGTGACTAATAATTTAATGTTTCAGTAGTCTCTTTTAAGAGGATTTTATTTAAAATTTTTGAATCAATATTATATAATGATGGGGGTATATGGCTTTCTTTCTCTGCTTTACCCCTACTAGTTTACTTATTAGAACTATAATTGGATTTTACAATTGTGAGGAGTCTGAGAAGTTAGGTTTCCACAGATAATGTCAAGACAGGATTAAGGAAGGGGTGAAATACCTTGTTAAGATATCTCCAACCAATCACCCTTTTGAGTCAAGGAACTGGCTAATCAACAAAGTTCCTGACAAAGGGGCCCAGGTCTCAACCAGCCAAAACCAGCTAGAATCAATGACAGGGTACCAGTCTTTTAACATTGGGAATGGGTGAATAAAGAAGATTGTAAATCCAACCAATTGTAACTGATTGTAAATCTGGCCAATTGTAACTAACTCTGATTGTAAATCCAGCCAATTATAACTCTGATTGTAAATCTAACCAATTTTAGCTCTCTAAATCTGACCAATTGTAACTGATTGTAAATCCAACCAATTATAACTCTGATTGTAAATCCAGCCAATTGTAACTAATTCTGATTGTAAATCCAACCAATTGTAACTCTTATTGTAAATCCAATCAATTATAACTCTGTAAATCCACCAATTGTAGCTCTGATTGTAAAAAATGACCAATTGTAACTGATTGTAAATCTGGCCAATTGTAACTAACTCTGATTGTAAACCCAACCAATTGTAACTCTGATTGTAAATCCAACCAATTATAACTCTGATTGTAAATCTGGCCAGTTGTAACTGATTGTAAATCCAGCCAATTGTAACCAACTCTGACTGTAAATTGCACCAATCCAAACCTTGAAGGGAGGGGTAAGGAATCAAATTAACAGTATAAAGCTTGCTGCTACTTTTGTATTCGATGTGTCTGCCAATACTCATGAGAATCACTGAATAAAGGATTCTTCTCTCATTCTAAAAGAGCATTGGTTGTAACACTCGTCCTGGACCAGCTTGCAACTCGAGAAGCAGTGGGCAGCACCAGTTTGTCCTGGGCTTATATCTCAACTCTGCTGAGTTCCAGGTGTCTTTTGATAACACTCTTAACCTTTCTGTCACTCTGTTTAATATTTAGCATTATTTCATCCATTTACATTCATGATTATATTGTTAAGTTTATGTCTTTTCTCACTTTATTTCTTTTGCATGGATTTTTATCCCTTTCACCTTTTAGTTCAGCACTCAATGCCAAAAATTAATTTTGTTTATGCTCTTATGATGCTAGTGTATTCCCATAGGCCATCCCCAACCCCTTCAGGCTTATCTCCCTTTTCAAAGTTCTTTGAATTTACTTACAATGTTAATTTCTCTTCCATTTCATTGTCGATCAGTCATTCAAACAATAAATAAGCATTTATTAAGTAGCAACCATAAATCAGGCACTATTCTAAATGCTGAGAATATGAGACAAAAGTTAAAGTACCTGCCCTCAAGAACCTTACAATATAGGGTGACAGAGTATATACATAAGTAAAAAGGTGGGGTCATTGAATTGAAGATAAATAAACAACCCCTTTACAAAGTAAATGACAAGATGACTCAGTATAATGCCTTGAAACAATAACAACACATCTAAATTTTTCACTAGCTGTGAACAAGATCTGCTCACCTCCCCTAAATCAATCAATCTGACTTTTTAGACTATATGTAGGAAAGATCTTTGGTCAATTTAAATGTCTTTGAAAGACTTTGGATGAGCCAAATTGAATTTCAAATGAAATTTGTATGAATTGGTTAAGGAAACTTGGTCACTACGTGAAGAATAAGATGAGTTTTGAGCTTCTGGAGACAAAGAGCAGAGAGAGTCTGTCACCCTTATAAAGGAATCACTTGGAGGGGAGGAGAGTCACTCTATCACATCTTTTACTATTTTACAATTCTTTTACCACCCAATTCAATTAATTTCTTCCTTCCTTCTTTCCTAACAATAGTTTATAAACACATTTTTTCTTAATAATTGTATTATTTACCTTTCTTGTATTTCTCTTATATATTTGAAAGTCTTATGTTCTGTTCACTTCTGGTTGGTTTGGGTTTTTGTCGTTTTTTCACTTTTCCTTTTTTTTTTTTTTTTTTTTTTTTTTGCAATTCAGCCTCCAATGCCATTTTTTTAAATTAAAGATTTACTTTCTTAAAATGTATAATTGGGCTAAAATTTTCAGAATTTGTTGTTTAGAATTATAATGAGCTCTTTTACATTTCAAAATATCCTACAAAACTTGGGTTCCTTTGATTTCTAGAGTATTCACTCTTATTTTTTTGTAGCAGCTGAATAATCCTTAGTTACTCAGATTGATGTTCCTTCATAACCCAAGATTTTTTATTTAACTACATGCAAAAATTGCTGTTAATTAATCAAATTATGTAATTGACCTTTAGATTTCTTGGAATTTCAAGCATGGGATTTCTATATGATGATCTCTGGATTAGATCAGTCATATAACTTGATACATGTTCATCTTGAGGAAGAGAAAAAACATTAATTATCAAGTTTGGGAAACAAGAAACTGTCCTGTTTAAAGGAAAAGAGGAGAAAGCAGATGAAGACAAAAAGGATTTTTGAGTTATGGATAAGGAGTATTGAGTGAAATAACAATAGATTGCCTCTATCTTTCTGATAAATAGGTGATAAGGTTATTCTTAATAAGAGATTTTAGAGGAAAGTGAAAGTTTGAGGTAAGTGGGAAAGGTGTAGAATAGTTGCTATTGTTAATAGGATATGGAATAAATAGGAGATTAATAAAATATTCATTGAAAATAGAGTTTGGCAATTTGGAGCTATGCTCAAAAAGTTATCAAACTGTGCATACCCTTTGACCCAGCAGCATTTCTATTGGGCTTATATCCCAAAGAAATCATAAAGGAAGGAAAAGGCCCCACATGTGCAAGAATGTTTGTGGCAGCCCTTTTTGTAGTGGCTAGAAACTGGAAATTGAATAGATGCCCTTCAATTGGAGATGGCTGAATAAATTATGGTATATGAATGTTATGGAATATTATTGTTCTGTAAGAAATGACCAGCAAGATGATTTCAGAGAGGCCTGGAGAGACTTACATGAACTGATGCTGAGTGAAATGAGCAGAACCAGGAGATCATTATACACAGCAACAACAATATTATATGATGATCAATTCTGATGGACATGGCTCTCTTCAACAATGAAATGTTTCAAACCACTTCCAATTGTTCACTCAAGAAAGCCATATACACCCAGGGAGAGGGATGTGAAATGTGGACCACAACATAACATTCTCATACTCCTTGATTGATGTTTGCTTACATTGTGTTTCCTTTATCTGATATATCGTTTGTGTAGATAAGATTTTTCTTGCACACCAATGATAAGTTTGGAAATATGTATACATATATTCGATTTGCCAATATTTTAACATAATTAACATGTAGTGGATATCCTGCCATCTAGGGGAGGGGTGGGGAGTTGGGGGGAAAAATTTGTAACGGAAAGCTATGTAAGGGTTATTGTTGAAGAATTACCCACACATATGTTATGCAAATAAAATAAAAATTAAAAAAAAAAAGAAAAAGAAAATAGAGTTTGGGGTGGGTAGGTAAGAGGTGGGAGGAAAGGAATTGAGAACTTAAAAAATTTAATAAATGTTTAAAATTTGTCTTAGCTTTTTTTTTTTAAGAAATAAACCTCAGGGGCAGCTAGGTGGCACAGTGGATAGAGCACCAGCCCTGAAGTCAGGAGGACCTGAGTTCAAATCTGGTCTCAGACACTTAACATTCCCTAGCTGTGTGACCCTGGGCAAGTCACTTAACCCCAATTGCCTC
>JAJPUD010001156.1:318351-386978 GCA_023553655.1 Myrmecobius fasciatus | reverse complement strand
AATTGCCTCAGCAAAAAAGCAAAAAAAAATTAAAAAATTAAAAAAAAAGGAAATAAACCTCAAATCTCACTCAAGATTTTTTAATTGGTGATATTGTCTATCTTTTTTCAAGATTATAAACTCCTCCAGCTTTTGGGAGTACTCACTATTCGACAAAAACTGCTGGGAAAATTGGAAACTAGTGTGGAAGAAATTAGGGCTAGACCCACACCTAACACCACATACCAAGATAAGATCTAAATGGGTTCATGATTTAGATGTAAAGAGTGATATTATAAGCAAATTAGAGGAACATAAGATAGTTTACCTCTCAGACCTGTGGAGATGGAATAAATTTGTGTCCAAAGAAGAACTGGAACTCTTAATTGAACACCAGATAGATAATTTTGACTATATTAAGTTAAAAAAAAGTTTTTGTACAAACAAAACTAATGCAGATAAGATTAGGAGGGAAGCAGTAAGTTGGGAAATCATCTTTACATGTGAGGATTCTGATAAAGGCCTCATTTCTAAAATATATAGAGAATTGTCTCATATTTATAAGAATTCAAGCCACTCTCCAATCGATAAATGGTCAAAGGATATGAAGACAATTTTCAGATGATGAAATTAAAACTATTTCTAGTCATATGAAAAGGTGCTCCAAATCACTATTGATCAGAGAAATGGAAATTAAGACAACTCTGAAGTACCGCTACACACCTGTCAGATTGGCTAAAATGACAGGAAAAGATAATGACAAATGTTGGAGAGGATGTGGGAAAACTGGGACACTGATACATTGTTGGTGGAAGCGTGAACGGATCCAACCATTCTGGAGAGCAATTTGGAACTATGCTCAAAAAGTTATCAAACTGTGCATACCCTTTGACGCAGTAGTGTTTCTATTGGGCTTGTATCCCAAAGAGATCTTAAAGGAAGGAAAGGCACCCACATGTGCAAGAATGTTTGTGGCAGCCCTTTTTGTAGTGGCTAGAAACTGAAAGCTGAATGGATGCCCATCAGTTGGGGAATGGCTGAATAAATTGTGGTATTTGAATGTTATGGAATATTATTGTTCTGTAAGAAACGACCAGCAGGATGATTTCAGAGAGGCCTAGAGAGACTTGCATGAACTGATGCTGAGTGAAATAAGCAGAACCAGGAGATCATTATACACGGCAACAACAATACTAGATGACGATCAATTCTGATGGACATGGCTCTCTTCAACAATGAAATGTTTCAAACCAGTTCCAATTGGTCAGTGAAGAAAGCCATATACACTCAGAGAGAGGGATATGAAATGTGAACCACAACATAATATTTTCATGTTCTCTATTGAGGTTTGCTTGCATTGTATTTCCTTTATCGGATTATTCTTTCTTGTAGATACGCTTTCTCCTGCACAAAAAATGATGCAATAACTATACATATATTCGATTTCTTAAGTATTCTAACATAATTATCATGTAGTGGATATCCTGCCATCTAGGGGAGGGGTAGGGAGTAGGGGGGAAAATTTGTAACAGAAAGCTTTGTAAGGGTTAATGTTTAGGAATTACCCATACATATGTTTTGCAAATAAAAAGTATTAATAAATTTTTAAAAATAAATAAAAAATAAAAAAATAATTTTTTTTAAAAAAAGGAAAGGGACCCACATGTACAAGAATGTTTGTGGCAGCCCTTTTTGTAGAGGCTAGAAACTGAAAGCTGAATGGATGCCCATCAGTTGGAGAATGGCTGAATAAATTATGGTATTTGAATGTTATGGAATATTATTGTTACGTAAGAAACAACCAGCAGGATGATTTCAGAGAGGCCTGGAGAGACTTGCATGAACTGATGCTGAGTGAAATGAGCAGAACCAGGAGATTATTATACACGGCAACAACAAGACTATATGATGATCAATTCTGATGGACATGGCTCTCTTCAACAATGAAACGTTTCAAACCAGTTCCAATTGGTCAGTGAAGAAAGCCATATACACTCAGAGAGAGGGATATGAAATGTGGACCATAACATAACATTTTCATGCTCTCTATTTATGTTTGCTTGCATTGTGTTTCCTTTCTCAGATTTTTTTTTCTTGTAGGTATGATTTTTCTTGCACAGCAAGATGTGTGGAAATATGTATACATATATTCTATTTATCAAGTATTTTAACATAATTAACATGTAGTGGACTTCCTGCCATCTAGGGGAGGGGTGGGGACTTGGGGGGGAAAAATTTGTAACATAAAGCTTTGTAAGGGTCAATGTTGACGAATTACCCATACATATGTTTTGCAAATAAAAAGATTTAATAAAAAAATAAATAATAAAAAAGTTTATAAACTCCAAAACAGTAGAGATTTGCATTTGGATAATTACTGTATTTAGTATAACATATACCTCTTGAAAAGTCTTTTAACAGCTAATAGGAAGAGAAGTGGTTAGATTGAACATTTTCTAAAGTCTTTCTTTATGACTTTAATACATGAAACAGAAAGTAATGATATTTTAAAAAAAGGTTTTTTTGAATACAGATAAATTCCCAGGTTTAGATATCTACCCATCATAACAACAATGTCTCACAGTGGACACCTCTCTATAGGACAGAGTTGAGGAATCTTATTTCTGCAAAGGACCATTTGTATATTTATAACATCATTTCGGGTAGGGGGGAGGGGAAGAATCATATAAAATTATCAACTTAAAGAATTTAGGCAGTGAGAAGTTGTACTTAATTTTCAGTTCATATCATAACTTGCAGTTGCTTTACTAAATAATTTTGCAGGTTTTATACAGCCTGTGGGCTGGACATTCTCCACTCCTTCCAAAGGGGAACTTTATAGTAGTCAGTGGCCTGCTGAGGCAAATATAAAGATTACTTCATTCACCATATTTCTTTCTACTTGTGTCCTTCTTTTTCCTCAGTCTCTAACTAGCCTTTAAAGTGTAGTTGTTTTTAAAATATTTACTAAATTGAATTGGATTGAACCAAAACAACATAGTCCCTGGATTAGGAAATCCAAAATTTACTGGATATGATACTCTGATGAGAACTCCAGATGCATCTGGAAGGACAACAAACAGATGAAAAATGGAATAGATCTATCATCTCAGTTCTAGTTTTGCTATCTAGGCAGAAATACTATTTTTTTAAAAATTGGAGAATAGAAATAGAACCAAACCAAATATACATAGACAAAATCTGCTGGAAGTGGCATAATTTTGAGGGTATTGGCAAGATCTCATGATACTTCTAAGCTAACTACAAAATTTATTATTAAACCACCACTGCAACACCCACTGACCAAAAAAAGTAATGTGTTTGCTTCACAATAATCTTTGGTCTCAGTCTTATTCTGGTTCTCAGAAATGAAGCTATAACCATAACCATAACCCCCAAAAAACAAAACAAAACAAATTGGTTTTATTCAGAACTACAGATTAATTCAGAGTTACCTCAGAAGGTTAGGGTTTAGAGGTTTTTATACTGAAGTAGAAAAAGAGAACTAGAGTAGATCTTATGCACCTTTGAGTACATTAATCAGGAATAACGATAATAGCTAACATTTATATAGCACCTACTATATAAACAGGCACAACACTAAGTGTTTTACAATGATTATCTCATTTGATCCTCAGATCAACCCTGGAAGGTAGATGTTATTATTATCCCTTTTTTTTATAGATGATAAAAACTGAAGCAAACAGAGATTAAGCAACTTGCCTAGGGTTACACATCTAGTAAATGTCTGTGACTGAATCTGAGCTCAGGTCTTCTCAGCATCAGGCTCAATATTCTATCCACTGTACCACCTTGTTGTCCAAAAACCATATCTTAGCAGAGGGTAGTGAGAAAGATAGACACAGGGGCTTGTGGAATGCTTTTGGTGTCAGAAAATTCATGGACTCATCAGTCTATTTGTCCTTACTTTGTAAAAAGAGTCTAGGATGGCCAGACTAGAGAAAAAAATATATTTTTTAAAAATCTACTTTTTGTCAAAGCAAATGGCCATTGTGATTTTTTTACATGCCGGGCCTCAATATTTGGTGCCCACCATCATCTGATGTCTACATTAGTCACATCCTGCAGGTTTCACAGACAATAAATATCTGAGGCAGTTTTTGAACTCAGGTCTTCCTGATTCCAAGTATAGGCTCCTATATCATTTAGATGGGAAGGTAAAAAGGAAGGGAAGGAGGGACAAAGAAAGGGATGGAAGGAGGAAAGAAAGGGAGGAAGAAAGGAAGGAAGAAAAAGAAGGAAGGAAGGAAGAAAAAGAAGGAAGGAAGGAAGAAAAGGAAGGAAGGAAGGAAGGAAGGAAGGAAGAAAGGAAGGAAGGAAGGAAGGAAGGAAGGAAGGAAGGAAGGAAGGAAGGAAGGAAGGAAAGGAAGGAAGGAAAGGAAGGAAGGAAAGGAAGGAAGGATTACAATTACAATTGGATACAATTACTGTATCCAATGAGGAAGCCAAATTATGAATGTCAACCTCTGAGGTAATTTTTCTCCTATAAAGGAACCTACTAGTATCTCACTTCTTCTTGACTTCTTTTAGGAATATAACCCACTTACTAAGCATCACAATGGCTAGTTCTTTAGGTACTTAGCCTGCCTTAAGGCATCTTCCCCCTTGTTCTGGCATGTTGCCCCTTGTTAATGAGTTCTAGTAGGGAACACAGCCCAAGCTTTTCTCCTAGTTAATTGCTGAACTCCCTTTTAGAACTTCGCCCACTGCCAGTAGTGTGTAAAATATTTGTCTCTTTATCTGGGGATGGTTTAAGACTGCAAATTCTTTTGAGACACCTCACATCAGCTCAAAACCCCAATATATTTTGGGGGTTCAACCCCATACACCAACATGAAGGGAGAGGGAAAATAGTAAAGGATTTCAAACTTGAATGAATGGATATATAGTATACACTTTATACTGTGCATGCCTTCATGATATGCAGTGGCAATGAATGTTGCCAGAAACACCCAGGCTTAGACTCAAGACTATTGAATGTTACAAATTGCAGGGTTTTCCCTGCACATTCGTACTTCCCTGCCTCTTTGGTTTGGGCTTACTACTCTGGATATTTCACAACAGGCCTGTTCTGAGAAATGGATCTGAGATCCCACTCTATTCTGGGATCAGAACTACTTATCTGCTGTTTGCTTCTACACTTGCCTCTCACTCAGTACATAGCCTAGAACCCATAACTACTTCTTGCTTTAGACAGCCATCCCTATGCACAGGTCCCCTCTTGAAGAGGACCTCATTAGATTTATGCATTAGGTCTATGACCCAGCAGTGGATTATGAGTAACAGAGCTACCCCCATCTGAATGATCTAGGATCTCTTCTTGCCCTGGTGCACAAAGGGAAAAGTTTTTCTTAAAGACAAATGTATTTATAGCCATTTTTTTTTCTTGAGGGCAGGTCTTCCTTTAGTCTCCACTAAAAAGCTCTACACAATGTACTCCTGACTAGATTTCATGCCCAGAATCCACAAACTAGTCTCCTTTTCCTGACCAAAGAGTTGGGTTTTTTTTTTTGTTGTTTTGTTTTGTTTTTAAAGGCTCACTGTGATTTTTTTCCTGTTGCATTTTCTGATTAGGACTCAGCCTGGTGTGTTTTGTAGATTTTTCTGGAGTTATTGTGGGGTATATAGATCAGCTATACTACCTTCTTCTCCTTTGCCACCTTGATTGGTCCTCTGCCACATCCCACCCCCTCATTTTAGAGTTGAGAAAACCATGAACCACAGCAAGTTGAGTAACTTGGCCACTGTTATGCAGGTAGCATATAGCCCAGACAGGATGGAACTCCAGATCCTTACAGGAGATTTATCGATCTTTCTACTGTGACGAAGTAAACTCATTGGGACTACTCCATTGCTCTGGCACCCATTCAATCTAGCAAGTTGTCAACTCTTGAACTCTTCCTTATCCTGTTGTATAACTTACTGACTTCACTGGCCCATAACCATTCCCATTATCTGCCCTTTCACAGTGTGCTGGAACCCATGGGAGAGTTGAGTTGAGAATGTCTCATTAGGACCACATTGAAATACAAACTCCTTTATATTCTCAAGGGAAAAGATAGCATGTTAAGGGAAAAGGAAAAGGAGGATGGGGCATAAGGTATGGAGAAGGCATGGAAGTTTGTATGGAAATCTAGTTTCCATACAAGATAAAGTGGGGGAAAAAAGGTGAGTCTCATGGAGGAAGAAATGAGGAGATAAACAAGAAGCCAGAAAAACACAAAGGAAAATCAAGATTGAAAATCCAAAGTAGTAACAATGCCCTGTGGCCAGGAGGCTGCCTTTTTTTTTCTTTTTGGTAAAGTTCATTATCCTGCCCTGGTCTGAAGACCTTTACACCAGAAAATTTAGCAAAAATTCATGATTATAAGTGTTCTCTAACTTTCTCCTTTCTATTTTGGATATACCAGCTTCTACTCTATTTAGGGACATGTGCCCATGCTTGCCTTTCCCCACCCCTTAGCCTAAGTCTCAAACAGATTGTAAAATGGGAGTTGTCACTTCTCAAATCATTATTCAAAGAATATGGCTTTTATCCCAAGAAAATGTGTTTCTAAACATCAGCCCAAGGATATTTATAATGAAATTTAATGGCCAAGTCATTTTTTCATTCAAAAATGGACATATTACACTGTTTCTAACAAAGCAATATGGGGAAGAAATTATTTTAAAACATGCAAAGTAATGGATCTATTTCTCTTCATCTTTTATTTTCTTAAGTGTTAAGATAATTTCTAGGCTGGTGATTCATCATAAGATTATAGATTTAGAGTTAGAAGGGACCTTAGAAGTCTGGGTTCTGCCAATTACTAATGCCTCCACCTTTCTGATTACTGTCTACTGTTTATATCATCTATATATCTGGTTACATTAGAATGGAAGCTTCTTAAAGGAAGGAAGATTCCCCACCACCACTTTTTCTGTAATCCCAGTGCTTGGCATATTAGAATATAAGTAGATACTTCAATTATCTGGAATAATCATAGTCATTTCTCAATCACCACTTTGGTGGAACCTCAAACTGGCCAAAGTAAAATAAGACTAAGCACAAAAAGCTAGTGTATGATTTAAATAATGAAGCAATGAGGCAGCCTCTACAGAGCTGGATTTCAAGTCAAAAACTCAGTTTCAAATTTCATCTTTACCATTAGCTACAACCATGAGCAAGTTACTCATGTAACTACTCAATCAAAAACCATTTGTTAGGTACCTACTATTTGCCAGGTGGGCAGCTAAGTGGCACTCCATCCACTGTGCCACCTGGTAGCCCTAAATATTTTTACATAAGGTTCTGGACAAATCAATAAAATGGAAATAATAATAGCATTTACCTTAGAAGGTTATCTTCAGTTAGCAGTAAGGTAACATAAAAGATTTTATAAAACTTTATGTGAATGCAAATTATTATTGTTCTTGTCCTGGCGGTTCTTCAATATTAGGATTGTGAGTTGCTTTTTCTTACTGTAAGGATAATTTTGCACTGATCCATCTATATAACCTCTTATGCACCTCCTGAAGACTAATGATAATCATTTGCCAATAGGGTCTATTTGGCAAGAGTGTAATCCATACGTGGACCTGAAATCTAGAGCAGTTAACTGGCCCATAGAGGGATAGGATGCATGTCTTGCTGCCTCATTGGTCCTGTGCTCTGAATGACTGAATAAACCAGTCAAGAGTGAATTAAATACTTAATTTCTATTAAAATGTTCATTGCCTAATTTCTTATGGGTTCCACTCTTTCTTTCTCCCCCTTGGGCCTATGATCCCCTCTAATTGCCATTGCATTTGTAAAGTATTTCAATTTAGAGATTAACAGCTATTTAAGTGTGTGGCTCAAGAGAGCTGTTTGCCTCACTCTCCTGTTCACAGGCTGCTCTCCTAATCCCTGCCAATCACCTCAGAAATATGTACTGATCCCAAAACCACCCATGGTACAGACATCCCCTATTGACAGGGGACTCACAGCAGAGTCCTCACAGAGAAAGCCTTCAAACCTTGGCAAAGGTAGGCAAAGTGGGATGAGAAAAATAAGGATGTTGAATGGTACTCAAAGAATCTCCATGGTTAACAATGATTCTGGGTACTCAATATGTTGTGACAAGAGACTAAAAGAAACTAGGAATGGTGCACTGGAAATGGTACTGGATGTAGGCTGCCTACAGCCTAGGTGCCCTAGGTCTGAATTCTAGTCCTGGCACATACTATGAGTGTGATCTCAAGCAAGTCATATAAAATAATGATGATAGCTAGTACTTAGATAGTTCTATAAGGTTTACAAATCTTTTTTTAAGGTTATACATGTACATTTTTTTACATATTTCCATGACATGTTGAGAGAAAAAAGTCAAAAAGGAAAATATGAGAAATTTTTTTAAAGTGAATATACTTCAATCCACATTGAGTTTCAAAAATTCTCTCTCTAGATGCAGATGGCATTTTCCATCCAAACTTTATTGGAATTGTCTTGGATCACTAGATTGCTGAGAAGAGCTAAGTATCATAGCTGATTATCACACAATCTTGCTGTTGCTATATATGTTTTCCTGGTTCTAGCAAGTCCCTTTTCATGTTAGCTCATTTAATCCTCACAACAATTATGAGTTGTATGATATTATTATCTTAATTTTAAGGATGGGACAATTGAGGCAGAATTCCAACTCAAGTAAGTCTCCCTGATTAATCTATTGACATATCTAGCTAACTTCTCTTGGCTATAATACCCAGCAGCAGACATGAAGCTGGGAAGACTCATCTTCCTGAGTTCCAGTACTTAGATACTTATTTCAGATAAGTACATCATTAAATGGTCAGATGAGAGGCCCTGTTCTTAGTACCTTGTTTCCTTCTGAAGGGTAGAAATTAGACAGGAAAAGGAGCAGCAGAAGATGGAAGTTGAACCTTCATTGCAGAAGAAATTCCCACCAACTTTCCTTTTATTTTTCCCTCAAACAACAAGTAGAACCGGAGACAGAAGGCCTGAGTCCAAAGAAAGGTTCTCTTAATATTTTACTCCTGAATACTGGGAGGGAACTTGGGTTGGCAGTAAGAGGAAGAAGCTCTTTGGAGCTGACACAGATGGAAATCCTGGCTTTGGGAAGAAGGCAGGCTGATGCACCCTAATGTCACCTTCCCTTAAAGGATGCAGTGCACCCAGCAAGTTTTGAGATCAGCCTTTGGTGATAGTTACTTTCTAGGTAGCATAAGGGATAAATGACTGGGCCTGGGTTCAAATCCAGTCTTATATAATTTATTAGGTATATGACCTTAAGTCACAACTTCTATTTCTTGGGGAAATGGAAATGGTACTCTCAACTCAATGAATGTTCTTACCTGTGGTTATACCCTTCATGTTCCAGTAATTCTGAACCCCAATGAGTCATTATCCCAAACCCCATTCACCAACCTCAACTTCTGGATTCCTAATTTCCCATCTCAAAGTTTCAACCAACCACCAAATCTTTCCCCTAAGTGCTGTGGAATACTAGTTGCACAGTCAACAAATTTCCTTTCATCCTTAAATCTTTTCCTTTCCCACTTCCTCCTTTGTTTGTGTTCCTTGACTCAGTGTCAATTAATCAATAACACTTATTTCTATTTTCCTAGTGAGACCTGGGAAAGGTTTTAGCTTAAAAAGACCAAGGTCTCCCACTACATCCAGAGACATCTCCAGTCATCCTGATTACGTCTTGCCATTCAGCCAGATGGCTGGAGAAAACAATAAGGCTGCTGACTGTAAGGAATCCTAGTGAGGAATTATTTGCTGAGAACTTTGGAAGTGCTCCCAATTATCTCACAGAATCTTAGGAAGTATTAGGAAGATTGGCCATCCTCCTGGTGACTTAATGAAAATCCTTTATGGCAGGCTTGTATTTATCCGGGAAAACCTGGCCAGTTCCCAGAGTAAACATAATTCTCCTAGAGAAATGAACAAATATTCTCTTTGGCAGGCCTCTTGAGATCTAGACCTGAGAGGATTACTCCAAATTAGGGTCATGCATTAAAGGAGAATATTTAACAAAGTGCCTTCTTTGTTCTCAACCTAAAAAAAAAACCCTTTAGTGGAAAGAGACTTTGAAAATTCAGTTAGGAAACTTGGGGGCACTTGCCTGACAGCTTCCCACTGAATAGCTGTGATCTGGGTTCTCCCAGATAAAGGAATTTAGATGTTGGGGCTTCCTCATAGTGATGATGATGCATGTTGTCTGTTTGTTTCTGATATTGTCTAGGTGATCACCCTGTTTATTAATTGTGCATTACTTTTATGCTATGTTTCCTTTTATATCTTGTTTAAATTAAGGTTCTGAATAGCTATAAACTTCTGTATTTCATCTTTTTAAGTCTGTGCCTGTTGAATGCAAAATCCTTTGAATCTAGATTAATCCTACACAGATGTCAGGTTTAGCACTAAAATGATGTAGCTGATGTAGATACCAAATGATGGCAGGCGCCAAATGTTGGAGTTCGATCATGTGGAGAGTTCACAACAGCCATTCTCTTTGGAAAAAGGTCGATTTATTTAGGGGAAAAGGTTACAGACAAAATGAAAGGGATACAATAGACACCAGAAAAGGTAAATATGAAAGTGGGAGAGCATATGAAAGGCAAGTTCCTCAGGGGAATTCACAATTATCTAGTAAAAAGGGAGCCCTCCATGAGGTTGAGGTATGCCCTTAGCTGGCAGGATAAATCCTGAAAGGGACTTAGCACCCTGAAAGAGCTATAAGTAGGAGAAGAGGGGTTGGGAAGGATAGTGGAGTTAGGAGAGATACCATGTGACACAGAGGAGGGGTAAAGAGAAAGACACCAAGAGGCAGAGTGCCATGGTGGACTGACTCAAAAAAAGGCAGCAGCCATGGAATGGTCTATAAGTAGATTTTATAGGGGAAATTTTAATTAATGACTTGGATTTCTGACAGGACAGGCAAGATGAGACTTTTGGATACCCTACAAGGGGAGGGTCTCAGGCGTTTGATATAATTTGGATTTCAGACTGGACAACTTCCCCAGATGGTGGGATTAAATTAATCTCTAACAGTGAGTGCCTTCTACCTGCCTGCCTCAAGGATCAATTTTTTAGTTTCTCTCTGTCCAACTGCTCCTCCCAGGACCTCATCAGTGACTTTGCATATAGCCCTGCCTCACTTAAATCTAATTTACCTGGAAATCAAGATTTCACCTTCCTGATGTCATTGCAGAATGAAGGACAAATAACCATCTGCAAGTAGTAGCAGCTGCCCCACTGACAAGGTCCTGAGTAATTGGGTATGATTGGCAGAGAGGGACTGGAGTACTGATGGAATTGCTCCCTGGGGCAGGCAGGGAAGGGTACTGATGTAGACCAGTTTAGTCTCATAATCCCTTGGTTTTGGATAGCCCCACTTTGCTGTATCTGCTCAGAAATCTGAGTTAAGTCAAATCCCTGAGGTTAAATTTCCCCTATAAATCTATCCATGGATTATGCCATCTTTGCTGAATCCCTTTTGGGTTATATCCTGCCATGACACTGTTTCATAGTATCTTTTCCCTCATCCCCTCCTCATGCTCACGGTGCCTCTTCTCTCACCCCACCATGCTTCATATCTTCTTATAGTTAACTAACTCATTTAGGATGCTAAACTCCTCTGTAGATTTAGCCTATCAGCTAAGGGCATACTTCAGTCTCACAGGGTATTTCCCTTTCTCCTGGTTAATTGTGATTTCTTTCCACAAGAAAACCCTTTCCTTATATTATTGTTCTATAGGAAATGATCAGCAGGATAATTTCAGAGAGGCCTGGAGAGACTTACATGAACTGATGCTGAGCGAAGTGAGCAGGACTAGATCATTGTACATAGCAACAAAATTACATAATGATCAATTCTGATGGGCATGATAACTCTCTTCAACAATGAGATGACTGAGACTAATTCTAATGATCTGATGATGATGAGAGCCATCTACACCCAGAGAGAGGACTGTGGGAACTGAGTGTGCATCACAACATAGTATTTTCACTATTTTTGATGTGTTTGCTTGCATTTTATTTTTTTTCTCATTTTTTTGTTCTGATTTTTCTTGTGCAGCACAATAATTACATAAATATGTATACATGTAATGAATTTATTATATATTTTTAACATTTTTAACATGTATTGAATTACTTGCCATCTAAGGGAGGGGAGAAATTTGGAAA
Source organism: Myrmecobius fasciatus (assembly GCA_023553655.1). NCBI lineage: Eukaryota > Metazoa > Chordata > Mammalia > Dasyuromorphia > Myrmecobiidae > Myrmecobius > Myrmecobius fasciatus. Next base: position 374,803 of record JAJPUD010001156.1, on the reverse strand, counting down.
ACAGTTTTGCAAAGGTCAATGTTGAAAAATTATCCATGCATATGTTTTGAAAATAAAGCTTTAAAAAAAAAAAGAAAATTCCTTCCTTGCTAACTATACATTCTCCCAACTCTATTTCATATTTACCATCCCTGGTGTCCGTCTATTGTATCTCATTTTATCTTCAACCTTTTCCCCTAAATAAAACTACCTTTTGCCACAGGGAATGACCATTTTGAATTCTTCACATGACCAAATCCCCACACTTGGTGCTTGATCACATCATTTGAAACCATCAGTTGCTCTCCTAAACCACATCACTACTTCATTCCACCCCTCCTTCTTCCTTCTTTTTTTCCTTCCTTCCTTCTACTCCCTCCTTCCCCATAGGAAATCATATACTTATATGAGGATGTTCTGTCTAAAGAAATAAAAATGTCTTAAAAAAAAAAAAAGAGGTCTGGGAAGCTTTGACAAAGCCCCTTCAGATTCAAAGGGATCTATTTACTGTGCCTTAAATTTAAATCCTTCTAGCTATCACTGATAGACCAATATTAAGTCCCAGTTCAAGACTCTGTAGGTTGTTTGGGTTGTGAAGGCTCAGAGTAAGTATAAATAGCAATTGTTTCTGTTCCAACCCTAAGGATCTTCCACAGTCAAATTGATTTTTCTTTCTTCCTTTTTTTTTTTTTTTGAATAGTCAAATGAAGCCATCTTTTGCTTCATTTCTTATCCAATCTTAAATCATTAAATGGGTGTTACTTCAGACAAACAAATCTGGTAAAGCCCTTACAATGAAGGAATATATAAATTTCTTAAAACAGGGCACTTGAAAACTAGAAATGGATAGTCAGAAGAATTCAAATGGAGCTATTAGACTAAACCCAAAAGTACTCTAGCTCTCACTGATTGATCAATAACGGGCCAAAACTTAAGCCTCAATTGGTTGTTTCTTGGATTTTTGTTAGATCAGAAAATGTATAAATAGCAATTTTTCTTTTCAGGTTGGAAACCCTAAGGATCTTCCCCTCCCAGACTGAATTTCTTTCTAAAGTAGATAAATGAGGCCATTTTTTTTTGCCTTATTTCTAACCTAGTTTTAATCACTGAATGAGTATTGCCTCACATAAACTGAGATCCAGGAAAGACCAAGTTTAAAAGGCCAAGGTCTCCCACTGCAGTGAAATCTATCTCTAGTCATTCTGATCTCTCTATACCTTACCAACAGACCTAGATGACACAGAAAAGAATGCCTCACCTAAATCCAATTCATTTGCAAGTCAAGACATCCTGATGTCATTGATCCTCTTCAAAGGACAAATAACCTTTCATCTACTATTATGGAAATCTGGCTCCCCAAGAAGCCTCCTTGATCACCCTTTCTACACTGACTGCACCTTTTCCTAAGCTCATTGGTTGAGTTGGGGGAGTTGTTCCCCAGTGCTACTTTCAGGTTGTCCTACCTCCATCACTTGCTAATATCTCCACAATATTCACATAAATCAAAACTCTGGGAGCTGTTGTCTACAGATCTCCAGGTCACTCCCCTTCTTTCTGATGTAAACCCTAGAATAACTTATTCTGGAAAATTGCTAAAGTGATAATTGCGGTCAGATCAGTCACCCAAATTGTCTAGTTAGTATCTTTAAAGACAGACAGCAGCCTTTTGGGAACTTCCCAGACTGACTAGTTAAGCACAGAGATGTGTTCAACTATGACAAGCTGAAGCTCATCTGACTTTTTCATTATTACTTCAACTTTGATAGGAAACTCTTACTTCCCAGATAATCTTTAGAACAGTATCAGCATCTCAATATACTTCCTAGTTACTCCCTTGATGCTAAACCCCAATCTTCCATCTCCCCTGAGCTATATAAGACTGTCTTCGTCCAAACCAAATTGCTCATTCAGTATGACTGCCATGCCTAATTGTATTTGAGCCTATGAATCCATTTTTTACATATAATAAAATAGGAAACCTTTGTGACTTGTGATGGATGTCTGTCTTGATTTCTTCAGGTTGACAGAACTGTAACTGCATCTCTATTATACTATTTTTATATAATATTCTTTTACAATTATGCTCTCCTAAATCTATTTACCACTTCTGGTAACTATTTTCACCACTTCACTTACTCACTAAGTTCATTACATGGCTCACAAATAGTATTTCCCCAACTCTTGCCCTTATACTAGGAGATTTCAGTATACATACTGACTCTTCTTCAAACTCCAAAACCACTCAGTTCCTCAATTTAATTGATGAGATCCTGGGTCACTGGATGGGGTTGGCAGAGAAAGCCTAAAGTACTGATAAAATTACTCCTTGAGGAAATCAGGGAAAGGCACAGATGGGGATCAGCTCAACATTACTGTCCCACCCCCATGAAGGTCTTGTATAACCCATGCTACTATATTCAATCAGAAATTCAAGTTGTCCAACTCCTGAGGTTAAATTTCTCCTATAAATCTGCTCATGGCTCATGCTATCTTTGCTGAATCCCCTTTGGGTTAGCTCCCCATAGCATTTCCCTAGTGGTGTCTTTTTTCTCAAACCCCCCCCTCCCAATTCCACCTCATGTCTCATGGTACTTTCTTTTTGTTATAGCTAACTAACTCTAGCTTTCAGGCAGCTAAACTTTTCTTTGGATTTAGCCTGACAGTTAAGGGTATACTCCTACCTTATAGAGTATTCCCTTTCACCTGGTTAATTGTGAGTTTCACTGGGGAATGTCTTTTCCATTGTTAATTGCTAAAACCACTTTCCTGTTAACTATATGCTCTCCAAATTCTATTTCTTATTTATCACTGTCCATTTTACCTTTTTATTTTATTTTATGTAATCTCTCAAATGCACCTTTTGCCAAAAAGAAAGGCTATTGGGAATTCTTCATATAACTGAATCCCAATATTTGATGCCAATTGCTCCCTTCAATCTCATTTGGTGCTGAATCTCAAACACACTTCCCATAACCTACCTATTCCTCCATTCCATCTCAACTACACAGAAAAATGGGTATACCCTAATGTTATCAACTCTACATTTAAGAATTCCATAATCACCTTATCTAATCACAATTTATGAACTACCTCTTTATTGTCCCTACCTCCATCACTGACTAACCTCTCTATGATATTCATATAAATCAAAACTCTGGGAGCTGTTGTCTACAAATCCCTAGGGCACTCCCCACTTCATTCTGATGTAAACCCTAGAATAACTAATTCTGGAAAATTGTTAAAATGATAATCATGATCAGGTCTGCTGCTTAGTTAGCTTTTTTTTTTCCCCCTGAGGCAACTGGGGTTAAGTGACTTGCCCAGGGTCACACAGCTAGGAAGTGTTAAGTGTCTGAAACCGGATTTGAACTTACATCCTCCTGACTTCAGGGCTGGTGCTTTACCTTCTGTGCCATCTAGCTGCCCCCTTTAGTTAGCATTTTCAAAGACAGTCACAACAGCTTTTTAGGAACTGTTTTCAAAATCCTATTTTTAATTTGCACCATAACTTCCTATCCTCTGCCCTTCAATTTCCCTTGCACTAATAACTCTGATCTCATTTCTCCATTTTGACCCCTTGGTGAAACAATTAATTTCTACACTATCCTTCTTTTTTGAATCTCTAGCCCCCTTATCATTTTTGCCACTTCCATACTGCTTGCAAAATTTAGTCTTGGATCATTCCTACCATTCCCCATCTGCTATATTGCACATATGCTGTTAAATGAAGATGAAGCAAATCCTACCATTCTGACTTTGTCTACTCCAACATTATGTTACACAACCTGAACTGGGCCCTCACTGCTACTTGGCAATCCTGATGGGGGCTGAATAAGATCCAAGATCTCTGGTAGCACCAGTTAGCATCAACAGAGAGGCTAGGATACTCCCAGAGACAAGGAAGCAGGAATACTCATCGATTTTTCTTTAAGTGGATCATTTGATTTGAAGCACGTCTTTTGCTCCTTGTCATACCTTGAACTGACAAAATAATAATCCTATAGTTACTGAGTCCAATCATTAGGCCAAGTTATTTCTCCCTTATAAATGAACCTACCTGTACCTTAATCCTCATTAAACTTTTTTTTAGTAAGTTAGGGCACCTTATGGCATCAAAAGTTCATTAAGAATTTGCCATGCCTTAATGACATCTTACTTCTTAATGGTATCTTTCTCCTAGTTAATTATGAGTTTATTAATTGCTAAAATCCCATATGGAATTTAACTCAGTTAGCAGCATAATAAAATCTTTGTCTCTTGATTTGGAGATGGTCTAAGCCTACAATTCTTTTGAGATACCTTGTGACACAGGCCCAGAATCCCACTTTTGAGATCCAGCACTCCCTCACCCCATCATTTGGTGGCAAATCCCACCAATATCACTGATGTCTTCTCCCACTATCTTCTCTTTATCCCATCCCATGACATATCCTTTATTCCTTACAAAGGTTAACTTCTCTACCTGCCCAAGTGATGACATTCCTTCCCATCTTCTCCAGGAGATGGCCCTGTCATTTCCATTGGATCACTTATTTTAATTCTATGTACTAGCTACTTCTCTACTGCCTACAAATATATCTATGACTCCCCTATCCTGGGGGGGGGGGATTAATTTGATCCTTCCATTCCCACCAATTACTGCCCTATCTCTTCTCCCCTTTGTGGCTAAACTCCTTGAAAATGCCATTTACAGTAGGTGCTTCCTCAGTACCTCATGCCTAGACTATTGCAAGAGTCTACTGGTTTAACTGCACATCTCCAGTCTTTCCTCACTTCTATCTATACTCCTTTCAGCCACCAAAATGATTTTCCTAAAGCATAAGTCCCTTACATCACTCCAACCTCACTCAATAAACTTCAGTGGCTCTGTTGCCTCCAGAATCAAATAAATCTCTTGATATTCAAAGCTCTTCTTTGCAACCTGTCCCTTCACACTTCTCCAGTTTGCTTACATCTTATTCACTTTAATATATTCTTCAAACTGGTTATGTTGGGTGTTCCATGAATAAAACAAATTCCATCTTTCCACTCCTGGCATTTTCTGTCTCCCATGCCTAAAATGCTCTCCCTCTTCATCTGTTTGCTGGCTTATGACTTCAAATCTCAATTAAGATCCCATCTTTCAAAGATTATCCCAAACCCTTCCAGTGCCCTTCTCTGGGCACTGGTTATTCTATATAGAGCTTGTTTGTATTTGTTTGGTGTCTCATTGGAGGGTAGGCTTTGACTTTTTGTATCCCCAACATTTACTGCAGTGCCTGGTGCTTAGTAAGTGATTATTATTGATTGATTGAGAACTGAACTGACTCCTTCTACCCTGCCAACCCAGAACCAATTTCCAATTTAGAAGATATATTCCCAAAAGAACTTTTAGGTTTGGTTTTTTTTGTTATTGTTGTTGTTGTTGTTTAAAAAAAAAAACAAAACTCTGCAAAGGCTAGCAAACCAACCATATTTATATTTTACAGTAATAAGAGGTTCCACAAGCCATTTCCCATTTAATCTGCAGTATTTATCCAAAGTCTGAAAAGGCTAATAAAGACCTTAAATTTCTGGGATACTCAAAGGAGTGTAACTTCACCAAGGCCTGAAAAATGAAAGGTCACCTTTTGCTTCAAAACTCAGAGCTCATCTGTCAACAGCAGGTTTTTCCATCTCAGCCCTGCCAAAGACCAATAATTGATCGATTCTTCTCCAGAAATGGCTTCTAGAATGTTTCACTCCTTAAGCAACTGGGCTTCTTCTAGCTGGGTGGCTACCTCTAGGCTCCAGGGAAAGGGTATCCCTCAATACTGGATATGACTTGTTATCCATGCTAATTAAATGCCAGGGCAGATACCTCAGGAGATTAGCCTGAACCCAGCTGACTGCCCCTCCCTGCTGGGCTGATCCTATGCACAGCCACCTGTTGCCACCTTGTGGTGGCTTGGTGTTGGTGCCCCTCAAGCAGTAAATGCAGCAGCAAATTCAACACAAAAGATTTTTTGGAAAGCAAAAACAAATAATGCATAGGGGCACACACATTAAGGTGAAAGGAGGGGAGGGGAGCTCACAAGTAATTCAAGCCAAGTCTACATTTTCCAAATGATTCAACTATATCATTCCAGAGAAGGAAAATAATGTATTTTTGCTCTCAAACCATTGGATTGTTTTGGCAGTATACTTGAACTACCTAACTTAGGAAACTATCTCCTGTGCTATTTCAAACAAGTGAAAATCGGGTCTTCAAACTGGGACAGCAACCCAAGTGTGGTGCAGGGGCAGTCAGTGCATTTAATTCAGATGAAGTCTAAAAACCAACCAGCAGATCTCAATAGAAATAGACCACAACTGAGGCAGGAGCTCCATCAGTAAGTCAAGCATCATTGGTGACATTGTTGATTTCCACAGAAAAAAGGCCAGAGGATTTTTTTCTCTCTTAATGAGGCGGAGTAGCTTGTGCAAGAACTCAAGGCTCCGGGGTTTTTTTCTCCAGGTGACAGGAAGAGACTCCATCTTTAAAACTTATCCCCTAAATCCAGTTTTGACTTCACTGGGACCCACCAAGGCTCCCCGCTTCAGTTCAGCAGTCTTGGGCAATATAATGAGTCAAGAGAGGAAGGGTGGAAGAAGGGATATACACAGAAAGATACAAACACAGGAAGTGGAAGTGAAGAAGGGATGGGTAAAACTTTTCTTGAACAAAAACAGTTTAAAAGATAAGCCCCCTTGTCAGGGAGACAGCAGACTCAGATGAGGAAAATGATGTCATCGGAGACCATGACCTGGTTATCGTCCTGCATCTTGTTCAATGCGGCCTGGACCTCAGCTGGGGAAAATGGCGATTCATTGTCCTGGTTGATGGATTCTATGAGACGATTCATACCCACAGACTGGGCATGGGCTGCCTGGAACACTTCCAGGAGGGCAACTTTGAATGCCTTCAACCTATCCAAGACAGAATAAACCATTACTATCAGAACACAGATGGGTAGCATGGAGTAATGTTTAATGGGCATAACTAAACTTTTGTCCTTTTTTTGCTGAAGTGGGAGACAAAGTGTGGAAGACTACATGTACTTTCAGGCTTGGTTAATGTGCTGGTTATTTTTAAAGAAATGCCTTTTTGGCCCCACATGTGCAAGAATGTTTGTGGCAGCCCTTTTTGTAGTGGCTAGAAACTGGAAATTGAATAGATGCCCTTCAATTGGAGAATGGCTGAATAAATTATGGTATATGAATGTTATGGAATATTATTGTTCTGTAAGAAATGACCAGCAAGATGATTTCAGAGAGGCCTGGAGAGACTTACATGAACTGATGCTGAGTGAAATGAGCAGAACCAGGAGATCATTATACACGGCAACAACAGTACTATATGACGATCAATTCTGATGGACATGGCTCTCTTCAACAATGAAATGTTTCAAACCACCTCCAATTGTTCACTGAAGAAAGCCATATACACCCAGAGAGAGGGATGCGAAATGTGGACCACAACATAACATTCTCATACTCCTTGATTGATGTTTGCTTACATTGTGTTTCCTTTATCTGATATATCGTTTGTGTAGATAAGATTTTTCTTGCACACCAATGATAAGTTTGGAAATATGTATACATATATTCGATTTGCCAATATTTTAACATAATTAACATGTAGTGGATATCCTGCAATCTAGGGGAAGGGTGGGGAGTTGGGGGGAAAATTTGTAACGGAAAGCTATGTAAGGGTTATTGTTGAAGAATTACCCACACATATGTTATGCAAATAAAATAAAAATTTAAAAAAAAAAAAAAAAAAAAAAAAAAAAAAAGAAATGCCTTTTTTTTTCCCCTCCTGCCTTTTTTATTCTGTTACAAGGGAGAGATGGAGCTGGACTTGGAGGCAAAATGTCTTGGGTTCCACCTCTGACACTGTTAAATGAACACTCAGTTCTCTAGACAACTCTAAAATGATACAATGGAGATAAGAAGGGAAATCGTAGGTCCAGTCCCTATCCTTACAAACTTTCAAGATTGTTGCTATTTGCCCTTCATTCTCAAAGCAGGCAATGATATCAGGGAGGCAATACTGTGACATGCAAATAAACTGGATTTAAGTGAGGGAGAGCTGTGTAGTGGCCAGATATAAATAAGGACAACTGGAGATGGTCCTGGATGCAATGGGAGACCCTGACCTTTTTAAGCAGGTTTCAGTTTGCCTGAAGCATCTACTCATTTTGTTATTAAGGCTAGTAAGAAAGAAATGAGGCAAAGAATGTTGTTTCTTTACCTATGCTTAAAAAAAAAAAAAACAACAAAACACAACCTGACAGGGAAAGACCCAGGGTATCTAGCCAAAACAGAAAAAACCCTGCTATTTATCTTCACTCCGAGTAAGTGGGGTTTGACCTGGAAGCTTTTGTTGAGAGCCACAAAGCATGGGAAATAGGAACAAGGCAATAAAAATCAGCTGAAAAATATTTTAGAAACCAAGGTAATAAAAAGAAATTGAGAATGCATTTTCTTTAAGTGCAGAGTAGAGCCTCCTTTCAGTAGACTTAGTGAACTATAGACACAGATTGTTGCATACTCTGCTGGCCATAATCATCAATGGATTGGGTTTTGCTTAATTATTTTTCTTTTATAACCAAAGCTGAGGTCAAGGATCAGGAGGTAAGGGAGGGGCTCATTATATCCATAAATGTCTATTTATACATATTTTTATATAAATGGAAAGAACGTATTATGATGTAAAAAACAAAAAGTAACAATATACAACTGTTCTAGTGGAGCTTTCAACTCCAAAGTCATCAAAGTTAGATACAGATCTAAGGGCATGAAGTCTATTGGTCTGTCTCTCACCACACACACAGGGTTGCCTCTAGTAAGTAGTTCTCTAGCCAGCTTCCTCTTTTAGGAAAGTTAACTATTTTGCTCTACAGTGAGGTTTCTTGTCACCCAACTGAGCCAGCCCTGGCAAATCATTGGTTATTTCCAGCAGAGAGGGAGTTCTGACCCCAAGCAAGCTCTTCTCCCCACAGGATGTCCCGTTATCTCATGGTTAGCACCTTTATCCCTCCCAAGGGATGAATGAACCAGTAAATTGGGAGATCCCTGCTTTGAGTCCTTAATGATTATATATATATATATCCTACCTCAGGATCTTTCTTGGGGTGCATCAGAATTCTTTAATAGCTTACAAAGCATCCAAGGATTCAAAGTTGGAAGGGACCTCAGGGAACACCTAGACCATTTCCTCATTTTACAGATGAGGAAATGGGAGACTCAAGAGTGATTTGTCCAAGGTCACACTTATAATAAATGTAAGGGGTACCTCTAATGCTTACCATGTAACCTTGAACAAATGCCTTCCCCTTGATTTTTCTAAATGCAAAAAGAAGAAATTGGTTCTAGCTTTGTAACCCCAGGCAAGCACTTAACCTTACAAATCCTCAGTGACATCATCTGGGAGTTGGGGCACATGGCCCCCAATGTCCCTTTTCCAATTCTATGATCCTTACTACAGTTTGTGTCACCTTCCTTCCAGGTGTGACTTTCCAATAATTTATGATTCCAGAAAAGGATCATCACCCCAGTGAAATAAATAACAAGTGAATAAACACTTAATTGATTTATTCATTGACTAACAAAGACAACTTAGGAAGAAACAGATATGATTCCCTACAATCTCTCTCACCTGGATTCAGTCAACTCTGTCTTCTGACCCTCTTTGGATTCTTGTGGTTCAGGCATCTTTGGAGTATGCACTGCAGGAAATGCATAATGGGGAGGGGGTTAGCAGGAAAGATAATAAATTGAAGTCAAATTTATAAGTGATAATAAAAAAACACATTCTTCAAACCCCAATTTAATATAGAGGTTCTGCTGAATGGGCAAGAAGTCCCAACACATCAGCTGTTTCCATGATGCAAGATGGAACACAAGAAAGGCCTAAAGAAAATTCAGCCTAAAGGATGGAGCAATGTTCAACATGGGAAGGGGGGAAAATTTCTGCAAGAGGAAATCAAGGTATTTTAGACTATTTAAAATAACTAGACAGTATAAAGTTGGAATATTGCTGTGATGTAGGGAAATGAGCTGGTGTATTTAGAAAAATGTGGAAAAACTTGGACTTAGGAAGGAAGATGATATCCATCTTCAGAGAAACAAAAGATAGGAAATAAGCATAGTACACTCTTACAAATATGCATATGAATGTATATGTTCATATATGTGTATGATTACAGATATTTGTGTGTGTGTATAAACAGATCTGCATTTAATTGTAGCAGCTTTAGAGAAGAGGAGAGAGGAAGATAAAATAAAAAGTGCAAAGCAGAAAACAAAAGAAAACCTACAAAAGCAAATCAAAGCTGGACAATTCTGAACACATGTGGTATTATATAGGCTTTCTTTATTTTATATATAACAGCTTTTTATTTTTCAAAATGCACACAATGCTAATTTTCAACATTCACTCTTGCAAAACCCTGTGTTCCAAATTTTTCTCTCTACCTCCCCCCTCCCCTAGACACAAGTAATCCAATACAGATTAAACATGTACAATTCTTCCAAACATATCTCCACATTTTTATGTAGGCTCTCTTGAAATGGAAATTCATTGCTTATATTTTTAATCCTTTCTTATGTTCTGTTGTGCATGTGGCATTTTTTTCTCTTATTTTGTTTGCATTTAAGTTTAAAATTAATTTTAAAAAAAAATCAAGAAGATCAGCACATATCTAGGGATGTTAAAAACTAGACTGGAACAGAGCATACCCTGAGGTGAAGGATAGCAAAGGATTTCTCCTCCAGATGCAAGCACCTTGGTAACAGGGACAAACCTTGACAGCCTGGCCTCCAAACTATAGGGAGGGATACTTACCCTGGGGCATTTCCTCTTCTGTGTCACTGAAGTCATAAGGATCATAAGAGTCCCCTTCTTTCCCTTCTGAGGCATCAACCTTCCTCCTAGAGTATGGACACAATTTTGTTAAAAGCATCAAGTCCCACTTTCCTAAGTTCCCTAAATCCCCTTTTAAATTTACAGACTTGGATGATATATTTACTTCTTGAAACTTTTATCTTTTCAGAGAATAAGTGAGATTCCAAAAATTCATCTCCCTACTAGTACAAAAACACAGGCAGCAGAATCCTAACCTGACTTGAGCTTGCTGCATCAAAAGAAGTCCTCATTTTTCTTCCTTCTCTGGTAACCTCAGCCTGAGATCCTGTCAAAGCCAGCTTTCTCCAAGGAAGGAGAAGGAATCAAGCATTCCTTAGCAAACAGGCATGGGAATACTCCCAATACCCCACCCTGAAGGAAATAAAAAAAGCTTTTTTTCTCCTCCCATCTCCTCCACTCCACTCACTTCTTCTTCCTTTGTTCATGGCCATCCTGTGTTTGGTCTTCCTCATCCTCTGTCTCCGACTCATCCTCATTTCGTTTTCTTCGCTTCTTCTCTTTCTCTAAGACCTAGGGCCAAACTTGGGAATTAAAAAACAGATCCGATGCATGGATCCTACCTGGAGAATAATGTTGTTTTGATCCTTAAAAGCCAATCACTCAAACTCTGTGTCCCAGGATCCTTCTCCAAATATTTATAATAAGGTAAAGTATACTTATATTGCACCTAACTCAAAGGATTATTGTAAGTAAATAAAATAATGCATATAAAATGCTTGAAAGTCAGCGTGGCATAGTGGGTAGAGATTAAGCTTTAGAGTAAAGAAGTCCTGGCTTCTGTTCACCTATAATATTTAGTGACTTCAGTGAAGAACTTCCTACACTGATAAAATCATATTCCAAGAAGAAATGCTTTATTTACACACACACACACACACACACACACACACACAATTGTAATATACATAATATACTTCAGTACATCTAGGATAAAACACTGGACCTTAGATCCAGGAGACGAATTCAAATCTACCCTTGGTCACTTCCTAACTCTGTGACCCTGAACAAATCACTTCACCTGTTTGTTTCAATAACCTCATTAATAAAAATTGGAATAATAACAGCACCTATTTCTTGAGGAGTTTGCTATGAGGATCAAATGAAATAGAAATAGTACAGCACATAAATGCTACATATTTGGGCAGCTAGGTGGCGCAGTGGATAGAGCACCAGCCCTGAAGTCAGGAAGACCTGAGTTCAAATCTGATCTCAGACACTTAACATTCCCTAGCTGTGAGACCCTGGGCAAGTCACTTAACCCCAATTGCCTCACCCAAAAAAAAAAAAAAAAAAAAGCTACATATTATTTCTGTTGTTATATGCATATATATATATAATACACATACACGCATTATATGTCCACACTTGTATGCACATTATTATTTCTATATCACTTTAAAGGTTTGCAAAGCACTTTACAAATATTTCATTTGATCCTTACAACTCCAGGCTATTTATTATTTCCATTTTGCAGATAAGAAAACTGAAGTACATAGAGATTGAGTGACTTACTCAGATCATACAGCTAGTAAGTGCTTCAGCTAGAACTAGAAATTCAGGTCTTAACTCCAGGTCTAGGAAGTCACAGAGACTCTGAACCAGTGTACTAACTAGTTATCCATATGTAAGTATAAATGTGACCCACATAAGTATATATGCATTTATGCATGTTTATACATGTAACATAATTCCATGTTTAACATAATATAGAATGATATAAGTTTGCTTGCATGTTTGTATATATACCTACCAACAAATATATATTGTACATGTATATACATGTATATATACATATTATACAATGTTATATTATATCATGTGTTATATATCATATGTACATGTTATGTATACATATATAGTATATACACATGTGCACATATTTTATCTGTTATTGTATGTAATATTAGACTTCTTTGAGGTTATAAAGAATTAACCATATGTCTGTGTATTATATATGTATTTGTGTATTATATATATATATATATATATATATATATATATATATATATATATAAATATAAATGTGTATATGTTACCAGAGATCTTCCTTGAGGCTATAAAGGACTAATTATATGTAAATTATCATTACAGCAATCATTTTTATGGTGATCAATCCCTGACTTTTTGAGGCTGATATCATGGAGAGCACCCAGGGTCTCCCAAACACTGTCCCTTCATGGAATGGTCAGAGAGAGACTATTCTCCTACATGGAATCTCCGTACAGAAGAAAATGAGATCTCTATCTTGGCTTATGGAAGAGACTGAGGACCGAGAGAAAAGAGTAGACAGTCTCCCTACTAATAACAACCACATTTCCATGCACTTGTTTCTTTTAGGTTACAAAGTCCTTTCTTTGCCACCACCCTCTGAGTTGAAAGTATTGCTAATGATTGCCACTTTACAAATGAGAAATCAGATATTCAATGAGATTAAGTGACTTGCTCCTGGTCACATTGTTAGTGTTGGAGCTGAAATGCAAACCCAGGGTTCCCACCAGTAGGTCTGAGCATGCTGGAGATGGATATTGCTCTTCTTCACAAACTGAATGTCTGACTTTGACCAAAGGGCCTAGTTCCTCAGCTATAAAATGAGGGAAAGCTGGCTCAGGTGATCAGAGAATCAAAAACATCAGAATTAGCAAGTCATGAAAGGAAAAAGATCAATAATCAATGCCTTGCTTATTTTGCTTTGCATTGCCTGGCTGATCTTTCATCAGCTATGATCATTAAGATAAGAAATAACTGTATAACCTTAAAAAACAAAGAAAAAAGGAAAAGAAATCACTGTAATTTACACTAAGAGCACAAGGCCAGTTAACAAGAATCCTGGGTTTTAACTAAATTACAATGTAGTCCCAGGAAAATTCCTGTTAGTATGTATCTTAAGTATGTGACCATAACAAACATTATTATATATTAATGTTAAAATAACAAAAGTAAGAAAATTCTGTAAAGGGCTAATTGAGACATCATGGAAAGAACAAAATTAGAATGTCAAAAATTAGAATGTGATGACCTGAAAAATGCAATATAGTATGAATCAGCATAACTATGAATTTTGTATCTCAGGGGTCCCAGAACACACCGGGCAGACAGGAGACTCCATTTTTGTTTTTCTTAATAAAAATTGGTTTCTTTGTCCAAAAAGGCTTCCTGATTTCTTTTCTTTCTTTCTTTTTCCTTTTTTTTTTTTTTTAAAATGGTACCTCATATGAGACAGAAAAGGACCACAGTTTAGAATCTACCTCTGAGGACTCTCCAGTGAACATTCCAGGAACTGCAGATCCCCTTCTCCAGGGGATTCTGAACCCTGACTCCTCTTCCTCCCTGATCCCTTATTCCCTGAGCTCAGGTCAGCCTCCAATTTCAGGAAGATCCTGTTTTTCTTTTCTTTCTTTTGATAAAATTTTCATCTTAATCTCTCTCTGGTTTCCACTTAAAGAGAAAATTAAGTGTAGGAAAGGATTCTGTAGCATCAGAAACTAAGTGACTTCTGCAACTTCTCTTTTCTTCAGAAATTAATAATAGGTTATGTAAATATCTGTCTCATGCCATGTTTTGTGCTAACCCATAACCAAACAGGTGTTTCACTTATGCCTTTTCTTTTGGCTTGATCAAACAAAAAGAAACAGGCTATAAAAATTTTTTTTTCAAAAAGTCTTCATAGAAGATAAGTCTCTCTTTTCTCTGTTTCCAATGCTGGCCACATCAGAGGGTGCAGAGGCAAAAAACAGATAATAAATAATGTGAGACTAAAATTTGTGATTGAAGATTCAAAAACAGTGATTTTTTAAAATTCTGTATTTTGATCTATTAATGTACTTATACTTTTTTGGGGGGTTTTCAAAAAGGAAAAGAAAAATTTAAAGATAGGAAACTAAGATAGAAAATTGATTAGAAAGTAAATTTAAAAATAAAAGAAAATAACAATGTTTCACTCATAGTTCTGTTTGTCTGTTTCATTTGACTGGTACCAATTTCCAGATTTTTATATTTTGGATGAGAATTTAGATCCTGAATTAAGTCCTGTAGAGAAGGAAATATGACATATGTATAAAAAGACAGACATGGGATACACCAGATGAAGCCCAAGAAACAAGCCAATAGAGTCCATATTTACAAGGTACTATAAACTGCCTGGTCATATCTCTGGTTAGACTAGCTACTATCTTGTTACAGCAAGTGCAACTTAAATGCAACTGAGAGTAGGGATGTAATTAGGACTCTCTTTGCTGCAGATGAAAGGTGTAGCAAAGGGATTAGCTTTAGCAATCAGACACTAAATTACAGTAACAGCCAGTAATGTTGTGGCTTAAAAAGCAGTAATGATTCCACATAAAGCAGATATAAAGGAGGAGATCCAAAGGAATAAAGAGCATGATAGAACTGCTAGGCATGTGCTGTAGTTAGTGTGGAAATTAACTTATTTAGTTTAGGTAGTCAACAGCTTAGTTAGGGTATTATTTGGATAGGATTTTTTAAATGAAATTTACTTTTCCTCCTCCTCCCCCCACTTAATAATATTCTATTTTTTCCCAATTACATGTAAATATCATTTTCAATATTTATTTTTAAAAGACTTTGATTTCCTTTTTCTTTTCCCCCTCCTTCCATTTCCTTTCCCTCACTCTTTTTTTTTTCTTTTTTCTCAAAATTTAGGACTTATTTATTTTAACATTCTTTTCTTTTTAAAAGACTTCCAAAATCCCTCTCTCATTTCTCCTACACTCACTGTGAAGGCAAACAAAATCACCTAAGTTACACATGTGAAATCATGCAAAACATATTTCCATATTAGCCACATAATCCCCCCAAAATTGAAGTGAGCAAACTATACTTCAGTTTTCACTCAGAGTTCATTAGTTGTCTCTAGAAGTAGATAATATTCTTAATAATGTGTTCTTCAGAAATTTCTTGGATCATTATATTGGTCAGAGTAGCCAAGTCTTTCACAGTCCTTTCTCTCACTCTTACTAATTATTCTGTATGACAAATTCAGTCTCAAACATAAAAGCAGTTTTGCTTTTGCTGTCTGCTGGAAAGAGGTAAAATGCAGGAAAGATTTCACATTAGGACCTAAGAGAAATTAACTTTTTGTCTGTAGTACATCTGTATGTTTTCTCCTGGTTAAAGTTCTTTCTATACCGTCTTACTCTTTAACCACTATTCAAAACATAAACTGGTTAAAAAGAATAGTTGGTAGACTTATTTTCTCTTTTCAATTATTTATGATCACACATTAAGAAACTTTTTTAGATTAGCTGTTTAAGCCACAAATAGATTAGAAATAATTATTTTTTCTTCTCAGAAAGATTTAGGTTAATAACTAAAGCTATAAATCTTTCAAAAATCATTGTTAAATTTATTCTCTTTTCTTACCTCCTCAAGTGCTTTTTGATCACAATAGTCAACTCTTTGTTGCGGTATAGTCCCAGGACGTATGAGGAAACAAAATTCATCATTTATTTCTTTCGTTTGCATGTTAGAGAACTACTTAGATTAGCTATCCAAGTAACAGAGTTGCTAAAATCATTTAGCAATTTTTCTTCTCAAGGCACTAAAAGCTTAAATTAGCTCTCCTTCACACCATGAAACCACAAAACTAAGACAGGAAACAGTAAATGAAGAAAAATAGCCAAATTGGGGAGGGGGGAGAGAGAGGGAAAGGGGAGAAAGGAAGAAGAAAAGGAAGTACCCACAACTTTTCCTTAAATACAATCTGACACAGACCCCTAACAAGAGGGAAATCTGGACTCCCAATCTTCCTTCAGATGAGGATAGACTGCTTCAAGCAAAGGAGGATCTGAAAAGAATTTCACCAAGTTTCAGGAAATAGATGAGAAAAGAAGAGACCCTGAACCAGTTCTGCAAAGAAGCTAAGTTTTGTGGGATTTGACCCTAAGAATGCCAAAGTCATTAATAAAAGTTTTTGTAAATCAGACATCCTCAGAAATCAAAAGAGTTTTTCACTCCTGAGTGGAATGAAAAGAATATTAGTGAGCTCAGAGTCATACCTCTATGCATTTTTAAAAGGGATAAGAACAAAAAAAGAAAAGAAATTAAGTAACTGGGAGTCTAAGATTTTTATAACAACATCTGCATTTGAGTTCAAGCAGACAAAAGCAAACCCTTAGATTATTTTTACTTTGGGGAAAAAGGGTCACTATGCTAGAAATTGTCTTAAAAAGCAAAATTGGCCAATTAGGAAAGGAGGTACGAAAGCTCACTGAGGAAAATAATTCCTTAAGAAATAGAAGTGAGAGGGCAGCCAGATAGCACAGTGGATAGAGCGCTGGCCCTGAAGTCAGGAGGAGTGAGTTCAAATCCACTCTCAGACACTTAATACTTCCTAACTGTGTGACCCTGGGCAAGTCACCCAATTGCCTCAGTAAAAATAAATAAATAAATAAATAAATAATTT
Organism: Myrmecobius fasciatus; assembly: GCA_023553655.1. Lineage (NCBI taxonomy): Eukaryota > Metazoa > Chordata > Mammalia > Dasyuromorphia > Myrmecobiidae > Myrmecobius > Myrmecobius fasciatus. The sequence goes on along the minus strand of JAJPUD010001156.1, from coordinate 357,473 downwards.
AGAATTGAGCAAGTGGAAGCTAATGACTTTATGAAAAATCAAGATACAATAAAGCAAAACCAAAAAAAAATTTTTTTAAATAGAAAAACATTTTCCTTTGGAAAAACAACTGATATAGAAAATACATCCAGGAGAGATGATTTAAAAATTATTGGTCTACTTGAAAGTCATGAAAGAGCCTGGACATCATCTTTCAAGAAATTACCAAGGAAAATTGTCCTGATATTCTAGAACCAAAGGGTAAAATAGAAATTGAAAAAATCCACTGATTACCTCCTAAAAGAGATCCCAAAATGAAAACTCCCAGGAATATTATAAGCAAAATCTAGGTCAAGGAGAAAATACTGCAAGTAGCCAGAAAGAAACAATTCAAGTATGTTGGAGCCCAATCAGGATAACACAAAATTTAACAGTTTCTACATTAAAGGATCAAAGGGCTTGGATTATGCTATTCTGGAGAGCAAGGGAAGTAAGACTGCAACCACGAATCAGCTACCCAGCAAAATGAGTATAATCCTTCTAAGGAAAAGGTCTTCTTTTCAATGAAACAGAGGATTTTCAAGCATTTGTGAAGAAAAAACCAGAGTAGAAAATCTGATTTTCAAATATAAGACTCTGGCAAAGCATAAGGAGGTAATCAGCAAAGTGATATCATAAGGGATTTAATAAGGTTTATCTGTTTACATTCCTACATGGAAGGATGATACTTGTATGTAACTCAGAATGTTCTCATTATTATGGTAATTAGAAAGAGTATATATAGACAAAAGGGCACGGGTTAGTTGAATATGAAGGGATAATATCTTTTTGAAAAAAATGATGAAATTATTTGTCATATAATTTAACATATTTAGCATGTATTAGATTACCTGTCATTTAGAGGTAGGAGGTGGGGGGAAGGAGGGGAAAAGCTTGGAAAAAAAAAAAGTTTTGCAAAGGTCAATATACAAAAATCACTCATGTTTTGTAAATAAAAAGCTTTTAATAAAAATTTTTTTTAAATGATGAAATTAAGGAATGAAAAGAATGTGCTGGGAAAAAGGGAGAGGGAGAAGTGGAATGATGCAAATTATCTGCCATAAAAAAAGAGGCAAGAAAAAGCCTTTATAGTGGAGGGGAAGAAAGGGAGGAAAGGGTAGATGAATAAACCATGAGAACTGGCTCAAATAGGAAATAATATACATACTCAATAGGGGTATAAAATCTATCTTATGCTGCAGGAAAATATGAGGGGAATGAGACATGAGAAGGGGAGGAGGGTGATAAAAGAGAAGGCATATTGGGAGAGGGGAGTGCTTAGTAGCAAAACACTTTTGGGAAGAGAGAGGGTGAAAGAAGAGAGAGAGAATAAATGAGGGAAAATACAATTAGCAATAATAACTACAAAAAATATTTTGAAGCAAGTTTCTCTGATAAGGACTCATTCTCAAATTTATAAATTTATGAGTCAAATTTATAAAAAAAAATAAGAGCCAAGCCCTAATTGATAAAAGATCAAAAGTTATGATCTGTGCCCAAAGGACTGCAAATTCATGCATATCCTTTGACCTAACAACACCACTACTAAGCATGAATACCAAGAAATTCAGAAAAAACAGGAAAAAATAAAGGAAAACGACCTAAATGTACAAAAAATATTCATAGCAGCTCTCTTCTCAGGACAAAAAAAAATTAGAAATTAAACAGACGCCCATCAATTGGGGAATAGTTTAATAAAGTGTTGTATGTGTTTGTGATGGAATATCATTGTTTTTTGGAAAATAATGAGCAGGATGCTCTCAGGAAAAAACAAAAACAAAAACAAAAACAACCCTGGAAAATCCTCCATGAACAAAGCAAAGTATATTGTATACAAAATAATAACAATGTTTTAGGATGACCAGCTATAAATGACTGCTATTCTCAGTGATACAATCATCCACAACTATTCTGAAGGATTTATGATGAAAAATCCTATCCATATCAGAGAAGGAACTGATCAAGTCTGAATACAGATCAAAGAATTCTCTTTCTTTCTCTTTTTTTTTAAATTTAACTTTTCTTGAGGATTTTTATTTTCATTAAGATAGGAGATCTATGTTTTCTTTCACAACCTGACTTTTATAGAAATGTTAATAACTTTATATGTGGTTTCTTAATTGTGAGGGAATAAGGGGGAGAACCTAGAACTCAAAAATCTTAAAAACAAATATAAAAAAATTGTTTTGAATGTCACTGGGGAAAAATAAATTAATTGATGGGAAAAAAAAAGAGAAAAGAAACCTCAGATTCAGGCAGTTTACATTTTTTCACCCTATATGACAGAGAATGAAGGATGTAGTATTGGCGAGGGGAAGGATAGTTTCTTTCTGATTCTAACCAATTTTTTTTTTAAATGAAAGCTTTGCATTTTTCAAAACATATGCATGGACAATTCTTTAACATTAGCTCTTGCAAAACCCAGTGTTCCAATTTCCCCTCCCCTCCCCCACATCCTCCCCTAGCTGGCAAGTAGTCCAATATATGTTAAACATGCTAGAAATAAATGATTCTAACCAACTTTTGAACATTTAACAATAACATTGCCCATTGCTGTTTATGCCAAATAATGAACATCATTGAAAGAGTTTTATAGTGTAGACTTAGAGATACTATTAACTGTTCACTTTATTCCTTCTCTCTGTATTTCTAAAAATTATTACTATTTATGCACCCTCTATTACCTCGGAATTAGTTTGAAACTAGCTGATTTTTTTTTTTTTAATGTGAGGATTTTGAGATTAAGCCATACCTGCTCCTTTGAGATAAAAGGTAACCCTCCTTTAGTATATTTAAAATTATAAACTAGACAAAAATCATTGTTTAAATAGCAGAATTAATTATCTTTGTGTGACATTATCATCATTCATCACTTCTGAAATTTTAATTTGGATATTCTCAAGAGCATTATTTCATCTTTTAATGTTCTTTATATAAAATTATTGTATTAATTATTAGTACTGTTTTCCAATATAAAAGCTCCCCAAAGTTAAATTAGTAAAGAACTGTTTATTTGGACCATGTATCATTGGTATTAGGACTTTTAAAACAGCTATGTCAGTCTCTGATGACAATCTCTTTATTTTTCTTTATGTAAGATCTCTGTGCTCATAATTCCTATGTCATTTCTAAGGACCTATTCTGGACATCATTGTCTCCATCATTCCTAATACAGCTAAAAATTACTTTAGTCTTACTAAACTATGCTCAGCCTTTTTCAGTTTTCTAGTCAGTGTATATGTCCAGTAGCTGTTCAAATTCACCTGGAGGGGAACTCAACACAGCCTGAATGAAGACAAAGAAAGAATTCCATATCATACTTGGACCTTCAAATTACTGGAATACTCCACCCTTTGACAAGATGGCATAAGAAGTAACAAAAGGGACAGTTTCAGAAGATTTATAGGAACTGATACAAAGTGAGGCAAGCAGAACCAGGAGAACAGTTATAACTTATAACATCACTGTAAAAAGAACTTGGAAAGACATAATTTTCAGCAACAGAATGATCTATCACAATTCCAGGGCACCAATAATGAAGCTTACCTACCACCTGGTAAAAAAAGTAACAAATTCAATAATCAGAATAAGATGTAAACTGGCTACAGTAATCTTGGAAATTTGTTTTGCTTGACTATGCTTATTTGTTACCAAAATAACAATTTGTTGGGTTTTTTTTTTCCTTTTTTTTCAATGAACTTTGAGAAAAAGAGAAAATAAAATTCTTGTTCATTGAAAACAAAAATAAAATTTAAAGAGTTTCTATAACTATATATTCAGGTTTCAAGTATAGTTTTAAACCCTGAGAACTGTGCTGTTTGTTAAATTTATCTTCATCTTATCCCTGGTACTCACCTTCTTGAAGTAAGCATACTGGACCAGCTCCACAGCATCTTCTGCATCCTGCAGTTCAACAGTCTTGCTCATCCGGGCCTTGGCATGAGCAGTGGCCAAACGGATGAGAGTCTCCAGTGTCCGGGCTGTGACTGGAGATGTCTGAGAAAAAACGGGAAAAGGAGTCAGTTTTGATCATTACATTTCTAAGCTCTAGGCAGGTAGTCATCATTTCCATATACAAATATAAAAACAAAGGTAAGTTAATGAATATTTGCTTGAAATCCCATGAGAAGCCAGTAGCAGATTTCAGCAGAGAATTCAGAATTTGGGATGTCTCAAAGAGGGCACCAACACAGGAAAAAGAAAAGAATTGGAAACTGAAGTGATTCCCATCAATTGGGGAGTGACTGAACAAATTGTAATATACAATTGTGATGGAATACTACTGTGCTATAAGAAACGATGAGGGGGCTGGTTTCAGAAAAACCTAAAAAAGATTTTTATGATTTGATACAAACTGAAGTGAACAGAAGCAGGAGAACATTGTACACAGTAACAGTAATATTGTAACAATGATCAACTGTGAAAAATTTATCTACTCTCATCAAGACAATGATCCAAAACAATTCTAAAAGATTTATGCTATCTACCTCCAGAGAGACAATTGGTACAAATCAAAAGGTAATTTTTTTCCCTTTATTTATCTAATTTATTTTTTTCAACATGGCTAAAATGTTTTTCATGATTCCATATACATAATTGTTACCATATTATTTTCCCTCTTAATGGTGGAGGAGAGATAGGAGGAAGAATTTGGAACACAAACTTTTTTTTTAATGAATGTTAAAATAATAAAATTCTAGAAACAGTAATTTATTCCAATTCTATGACTTACATCACAAAATAAAAATGATGAGCTAGCCAGCTTTAAGTTGCTTTGGAGCTCAAAAAATCCTGGCTAGAACCCAATAGGTTCATAAAAGCAAAGTGTATTTGGGAATTATCTCTAGCCTATCACATTATGTCCTTTGGTACCAACTAGGTAAGAAAACTAAGCTATTAACAGACCAAGGGTCCAACTCAGGATGTTATTACTTTAAAAAGAGAAATAAAGATGATATCCTATAAAATAGATATCCTATAAAGTCCCTCAAACCTTCAGGAAGGCCAGGGGAATAAAAATATTTCAGTTATGGGTAACATCCCTAACCCACTCATATCCTCGCATAGTCCTAACCTACTATACACAACACCCTTCCAAGGAGGAACACTCACCCTGGCAACATCAGAGCTCATGCTGTCCTGGCTGCGTAGGCGTGAATATTCGTCAGCAATGTGGCTGGCTGCCTCCTGTGTCAGGACAGGCTTGATGATTTTGGCTACATGAATGTACTTCTTCATGAATGCTGCACTCACTGTCTTCTCCCTGGACCCACACAAAAACACCAGTGAGACAACCCAAGAACCCTTAAGGGAGTACATGAATAGATTTCAGAGAGGATGCTGAATTAGATGAGGGGAAATACTTACACCTTTAATTTTTATTAACCTATGTTTTCCTTTGCCATTCGCTGTACTTTATTTTGTGCAGTTATAGATGTTATTTGGGAAAAGGGCCCATAGGCTTCACCAAACTGCCAAGGGGGTCCATGAGACCAAAAAAAGGTTAAAAATGAACCCTTAATCTAAGATTTGCTTACAAACAACCCTGTGCCTATTATTCCTTGCAACTGCCTTAAAAAAAACTGTGTTGGCGGCAGGCTTACCATCCTCAGAGAAACAAACAAACAAAAAAAAAAGTCTGACCAGTTAGAATCACAGATCAGAGCAGTCAAGATTCAAGATGACAAATGACAGATCTCTTAGTTTGGAAAGCATTGAGTACCCTCTACTACTTCAAAAAGACTTATGAACTAGACAGGCAAGGAGTACTACATGTGAACCTTTGAGCCAGGATTTGATTTATAAATGTTCTACAGGTGTCCTCAAAAGATCTGAGATCAGTCTGAAAGTTCAGATAAATCAGAATTCAAAGAATCAACCTCTACTTGAAAGGAGGCCTCTAGTGGAATGCCCCAAGATTCTGTGCTTAGCTCTGTAACCTAGAACAGGTAACCCTAGAACAGTGGAGCCTTTGTCGTCCTCATGATCAATGGACCTCAAATATCTGTTGCTAGTTTTCCATAGACCATACACAACAAATTCAGCACATGGAAGAATGTGCCCAGAACAGTTATATTTGTGTGTCAAGTCTCTCCCCTCACATAAAACTCTTTGGCCACAGAAGGTAGTAGTCACAAGAGTTAGCCAAGCAAACAAAAAAGTATAATAGGCAAGAAAAATGTTAATGTGAACCCCAGAGAACTACTAGTACCACACAATATCCATGTAAATATACAATCCCAATTGGTTTCTGCTTTAGGTGATAATGTCAAAGGGCTAGGAGAATACTTATTTACTTTCCAGGTTATGAGAAAATGTGTTCTCTGAAAGAAAAGAAGGGCTTCAAGGAACAAATCAGAAGGAGGAAGCAAAGAGACAAAGGAAAAATATCACCTACGGCAGGAAGGAGGAGGGTAGAAGGGCACAAAAGAATGGAAAGAAAAAAGACGACTGATGTAGACCAATACAAATTATGCTCTTCCTGTAGGGCAGGCTCTTAAAAACTGTTTTTGTGTTGGGTCAGAAACCTAAAGGAAAAATGAGACAAAAGGGAATATGAAGGAGGATTAACTTGGGTAGGATGAAAAGAGATACAACACTGTGGTAGGGATAAATTAGAAACCAAAAGAGGAATTAGATGAAGAGTTTTCACAAATATGATTTGGAAATATGATCTAAGATTGAGATTTCACTAGTACAGAGATCTCCCAGGTGGGGAAACCATTTCTTCCAAATCATTTGGGCAGCCTCTCTGAAACTTAGTTTAGGACAGTCTCACTTAGAGACATTCGAATAATGCATGTAAAAGCTCTTCAAACCAGGTCTTGATTTTAAGGTCAGCTTTCTATTCCCTGGGCAAGTCATTTAATCTGTTTGCCTCAGTTTCTTCATCTGTAACAAAGGAATAACAGCAACTATTTTCTGGTATTGTTGTGAAAATCAAGTGAAGATCAATTACTACAAAGTGCTTGGGACAGTGCCTGACCCATAGTAATTGCTATATAAATGTTAGTTATTATTATCATCATCACCACCATTATTATGTTATTATTTTCATTACTGTTGCTGTTATTATTATTACTATTATTCATCATGCTGTGCTGTCTCTGATCATGGTGATGAGGGAGGGCTTCAATCACATAGACACCTGATGACATTCTCTCTCTGCCAAAAGCAGATTGACTGATTTAAATGATTTCTCTTATGATAATCACACCCTTCAAAAGATGGAGGCAGGAACTAAGGGATTGCTATCCTTGCCTTGGATTATGAACAAAATAAAAGAGGAAACTGGTTGATGAAGTAGAAATGAGAATAACTTTGTAAAGCTATGCTTCTTGATAGCAGGGATCATTTTACTGGTCCCATCTGTATTCCTAGCACCTGGCACACAGAAAACACTTTCCCATCATCAAGACCATAATACCAAAGGAGAGGAAAGTCATCTTCAGTGTGATATGCACACCAGTTTTCATCAGAGCAAATGTTCAAGGTTTGGTAGGATGAATATTCTGAGGAAATATTCAGCCCTAAAAAAAGAGGAAACTCTCAAGAATGAAATTCTGACAAGACCTAAGTTGAAATGATAAAGACAAGAAGGAAAAAAGACTGATGCTGCACTTAACAAATTCAGATTGAGAATTGTAGAGAAGATGAATACAAAAGAATGATATGGCCCTGAAAGAATTCTGTTAGAAGTTCTTAGTCCAGAGAGAGCAGAGGCAGAAAGTAGGTGCTAGGGGCAACAAAGGAATTCCTTTATTTTAAGCTCTCAGGGTTAAAAAGAGAATCTTGGAAGGGAAAAGAGGGAAGGATTGATGATAAAAGACAAGAGTGAGAAAGCACAAACACTCAACTCTTAATTTGCTCCTTTACTCAGGAAAATGATCTTTGGACTAGTAATGATAGAACAAAAATGTGTATTTATTTAACCTTTGGATGGCAGAGTCTGGAGCCAAAAAGATCTATCTCAACAGGCAAGAATGATGATCAGAGATGAAATTTAAGATGGATAAATATAAACATGGTTAATACAAAGGGTAGAAGTACCACTTAGATTACACCCCCTATCCACTCCAGCGGTCCCCCACCACCACCACACGCACACACAAAATACAAGATAGAGGAATAATGGCTAGACGAAAGAGTTTTTATGTAAAGATATTTTGGGGTTTTCGTCAACTGAAAGCTCCATGGGCCAACTATGAGACAAGGTAGTCCAAAAAAATTAATGCCATTTTAAACTTCATTAAGGGAGGAATAATATCTAGAATGTAGAGACAAAATATCTGATATGCTTTGCCCTAGTCAAGCTATCTTAGGGATACTTATGATATGACTACCATATTTTAGGCAACATTATAAACAAACTGAAGTATGGGCACTAAGGGAAGCCCAAGATGGTAAAAGGACAGGAAATGCACATCAGGATCAACTAAAGGAACGGGAGTTGGTTAGTTTATTTAAATATGAAATTCTAAAAATATATTCATATGTGTTATATATTATATTTTTATTAAATCATATTACATATTAAAGTGTTTTATGTATTTGTATATAACTTAATTATATTTAAATATTTGATAAGCTATCATGTAGAAGAGCTCAGACCCAGAAAACAAAACTAGGTACATGGTACAAAGTCACATTAGGATAAGTTTGAAAATCAATTAATTAATGCAAGCAATTGCTAATTAATTGAATAATGATATGCTAACAATCAGAGCTATCAGAAAATAGAATGACCTATTATATTAGGCAGTTTCCCCCTTCCCTGAGATCTTCAAACAAAATCTAGAACAGAGGTTCTAAACCCTTTCTGTGTATGTCATGCACCCCTTTGACAAACAAGTGAAACCGATGGACTCCTTAGAGTAATGCTTTTAAATGCATAAAATAAAACATACAGAATTTCAAAGGAAGTCAATCATACTGAAATACAGTTATTCATTTTATAAAAACAAGTTCAAGAACCTCCAATTAATGATAACAATAATAATAGACAGGATTCATGCAGCACTTTTAAAATTTGCAAAGCCTTTTACAACTATCATCTCATGGTATCTTTACAACAACTCTGGGAAATAAATTTTACTATTATTTCCATTTTACAGATGAGAAAACTTAAACAGATGGGGAACTATCCTGCACAAGGTCACACAGCTAGTTAAATGTCTGAGGCTAAATTTGAACTTGGAAGCTCTTATTCAGATGAGTTGAATAACTCATTTTACTGAAGTACCTTCCAGGTGTGAGACTGTTATTTTCTGTCCTCCTCTGAAGAAGAACATCAGGAGGCATATACTCTTAGTTATATTTTTAGTAATAGGAATGGTTTCATCTTGAGCCATCCACATTTTCCCCAATTCCTTTTTTTTTTTTTCCCTTAAAGCCAAAGGCACATTATCTCTAAAAAGTTGACCAGGAGGAAGAGTATAATCTGCAGCCTTTTTTGTTTTTTGCTTTTTAAAGCAAATCAAACTGGCCTATAACCATAGCCTTGTGAAAATGATGTCCTAACCTGATGATGTCACCAGCACCATGCTAGTACACTATTAACAGTGCAAACATTTCGATCTCAGGAAATATAATTAAAATGAGGCCACAGGGTAGCTCAGTGAATACAGAGCTGGACTCAGAGTCAAGAACACCAATGTGTTCTTGTCTCAGTCTCAGACACCTCTAGCTAGATGACTGTGATCAAACCATTTAATTTGTTTGTCTGTTTCCTCTTCTGTAAAATGGGGATAATAACATCTACTACCCAGGTTGTTTTAAGTATCAAATGAGATGATATTTGTATAAAGTACTAAGCATAATGACCAGCACATAGGTGGCCCTATATAATGTATTATTGTTATTGCTGCTATTACTAATCTAGGAAAGATTAATCATAGTGCTTACTTTTTCCTCTTGGTTCCATGAAGGAGGTTGTCGTGCTTTTCATAAATTGGAGTCTCCTGCTGGTCCTCCAGGATAAAGTTGGGATCATCTGTTGCAAGGATATCCACAGCACTACCCAAAGGCATGGCTAGAAAACACAGAAAATGAGTTTAATAATTAGGAAATAATGTCTATAAAGTTTAACTAACCTGCATGTGCCCTCTGATCCAGCAAACCCAATCCAAATCAAAAAGAAAATCACTACAAGAGGGAAAAAAAAACTCTTATGTTCAAAATTATTTAAAACAGCATTTTGGTTTTTTTGGGTTTTTTTGTTATGACAAAAATCTAGAAACAAAAAAGTGGACATCTATTGGGGAATGGCTAAATTAGGAAGGCTCATTCAGACAGCTATATTAGACATTGAATTGAATTGAATTGAATAAGACATTATATATATGTCTATTCAAACTCCAAGCTACTCACTGACTGCTCCTGGTCTCTGTCCCTTCCTGATGTTGGACAAGAGACAGAAGATGGGGGTCTCCTCACTCACCATCACCATCCTGCTCCCCAGCTGCCCGATATCGGTGCATCCTGAGAACATGGTCTGAGATCTCTCGATCCTGCTCAGGATCCATCTGATCCAGCATGATAAAAAGCAAGTCAAATCGGGACAGTAAAGAATCCTGCAGTCCAATGTTCTCCATGGGTGTCTTATACTGGTCATACTGGGAAAAAGAAAAACGAGAGAGGAATGTGTCACCGAGAGGATAACATGATCAGACAAAGGAGCTAGAAGGGACCTTAGAATCACATCTCGTTCAACCCTCTTGTTTTATAAATGAAATGTTAGAAATCCTGAATTTCAGGGACTTGTTCAAGTTCACACTGCTACTAAGTGACAGATGAAGCTTTCAACCCAGAGTTCAAATCTCTGAGTTCAAATTTCTCCATAGTTCTCTGTCTTTAAATATGGATGGCACTTTCCATCACAAATCTTTGGAATTGTTTTGGTGATTCTCACTTTATAAGGGGAATGTAAAGAGCTATGGCAGTGGGAGGAGAAAAATTTCACAAGTATTTATTAAAGGCATTCTATGCTAGAATGGAGGCAGCTAGAGGGTTCAGTGGATAGAGTGCTAGGACTGGAAGTCAGGAAGTCCTAAGTTCAAATCAAGCCTCAGATATTTACTGGCTATGTGACCCTGAGCAAGCCACTTAACTTTTTTTTTTTTTTAAAATAGGTGATTTTATTTTATTTTTATTAAAACTTTTTATTTTTAAAACATATGCATGGATAATTGTTCAACATTGACCCTTGCAATACCTTGTGCTCCAAATTTTCCCTCCTTCCCCTACCAACCTCCCTAGATGCAACTCATTTAACTTGGCCTAAGGGAAAAAAAAAAATGGCTAATCACTACATCACTTTTGCCAAGGAAACCCCCTGCACAGTATCAGCATGTTATGGTCCACAGGGTCATAAGAAGTTAGACCTGATTAATAAATTAAACTAAATGTGGTAGAACCCATGCTAAACTCTGTCACAAAGACGAGGGGGGGGGGGGGGGGGGGGGGAAAGGGGGGGTACACACACAATTCTTGGCATACTCTAACAGGACTTACAACATGCAAATAACTACATTCACCTCACTGAAATGTTCACCCCACACCTCAACCTGTCACCTAAACACAGCTAAGCCACCAGCATAGTCAGACCAAGCAGGGCTTGGAGACCGCCCCCTTTCCCCAGCTTTATTTCATCCAAGACAAAACTGATTCTGAGGGATAAATCTGTGTCTCAATTCCTATTCATTTGTCATCAATGTGGTAGAAAGGTAGGGGCTGAGCCAGATGAAGCATCTTAGAAGTCAGATGCCCTTGGGAATTCTGGAATCCTTTAAAATACCAGAATAACAAATCAATGAGTAAAATTTCAAATGACCTTATTAAAATGGTCATACTAGCTGGTGGTGGTTGATGACAGTGATGGTGATAAATCATAGCCTTTTAAGATTTACAAAGGTCTTTACAGATATAATCTCATGGTATCATCACAACACTATGAAGTTGGTAATACAGGAACTAATATGAATAACAAGATTCATTAGATTATAGTATCTTTGAGGGCAGGAACTGTCCCTTGCTTTCTTCTGTCTTCTTAGCTCTTAAAAAAATTTAGCACCTCCAAATCACTGTTGATCAGAGAAATGCAAATCAAGACAACCCTGAGGTACCACTTCACACCTGTCAGATTGGCTAAAATGACAGGAAAAGTTAATGATGAATGTTGGAGGGGTTGTGGGAGGGCTGGGACACTGATGCATTGTTGGTGGAGCTGTGAACGGATACAGCCATTCTGGAGAACAATTTGGAGCTATGCTCAAAAAGTTATCAAACTGTGCATACCCTTTGACCCAGCAGCATTTCTATTGGGCTTATATCCCAAAGAAATCATAAAGAAAGGAAAGGGCCCCACATATGCAAGAATGTTTGTGGCAGCCCTTTTTGTAGTGGCTAGAAACTGGAAATTGAATAGATGCCCTTTAATTGGAGAGTGGCTGAATAAATCATGGTATATGAATATTATGGAATATTATTGTTCTGTAAGAAATGACCAGCAAGATGATTTCAGAGAGACCTGGAGAGACTTACGTGAACTGATGCTGAGTGAAATGAGCAGAACCAGGAGATCATTATACACGGCAACAACAGTACTATATGACGATTAATTCTGATGGACATGGCTCTCTTCAACAATGATATGTTTCAAACCACCTCCAATTGTTCACTGAAGAAAGCCATATACACCCAGAGAGAGGGATGCGAAATGTGGACCACAACATAACATTCTCATACTCCTTGATTGATGTTTGCTTACATTGTGTTTCCTTTATCTGATATATCATTTGTGTAGATAAGATTTTTCTTGCACAACAATGATAAGTTTGGAAATATGTATACATATATTCGATTTGCCAATATTTTAACATAATTAACATGTAGTGGATATCCTGCCATCTAGGGGAGGGGTGGGGAAGTTGGGGGGAAAAATTTCTAACAGAAAGCTATGTAAGTGTTATTGTTGAAGAATTACCCACACATATGTTATGCAAATAAAATAAAATTAAAAAAGAAAAAAAAGAAAAAGAAAAAAAAAAAAGAAAAAAAAATCCAAGATTAAAAAAAAAAAAAAAAATTTTAGCACCTAGCACATAAAAACCATTTAATAAATGTTTATTGCCTGACTGACTGAAGAGGGGCTGACCAAAATGGCAGCCACAAGTAGTAGAAATAACACTAGCTTTGGTTTACTTCTGTATAAAACAGAGGTGATATTTCTACTAGCTCTCATAGCATTAATGTGAAGGATTGTAATAAATCTTCCAAAAGCTTTATAAATATGAACTCTCATTACTTATTGTTACACATTAAAATGAGAGATCATATTTCTTTGGGTTCAGGGCTCCCAATCCATTCTACCCTTTTGACTTGGTTAATAACAATAATATTAACAGCTAGCATTTATAAGGTTTAAAAAGCATTGTATAAATATTATCTCATTTAATCATCACAACTCCTCTTGAGATGCAGATATTATTATCCCCATGTTACAGATAAGAAACTGAGGAAGGCAGAGGTTAAGTGACCTGATCATCATCAGCTAGTAATTAAATGAGGCAGAATTTGAATTCAGCTTTCCCTCAGAGCTCTATTCACTACACCACTTAGTCAAGTGGGAGGTTATTACAGATTTCAGAAAGATTATGTTAAAGCAGTCGTGTAAATAATTACTAATAATTACGATTACTCTGTGATAATTGAGAGGCTGTGTGATGTACTGGAGTCACTAAGACTTAAGTACCAATCCTGACTCTAACATAGACTAACATTGTGACCCTGGGCAAATGACTTAATCTCTCAGGGTTTAAGGCAATGCTCTGACATTTTAAGTTATGGAGTAGTGTATGATCTACATTGTTGGAGGGAATTTCCATACTTGAAATTTCTCACATTGACAAAATTAGAGATCCGATCAAAAATAAATCATTTTTGAATCACAAAGTATCTCAACCCCTACACTTCCTTCTCATCCTTATATATAAAATATGCCATTGTCCCTTTTCCCAAATAAGCACACATTCCTATTTAAGAAGTAAACTAAAAATAACAGGAGATAAAGAGCTTAGTAGAGTTTATGATATAGGTCTCATTTCTCATAATGTTCCTCCACTGGGACCCCCAACAATGAACAAATAGATACAAAGATATCCAAAGTTAGTTAGAATGCAACTGTTTGCAAGAAAGGATTATTCATTCATTATTTATGTTCCTATGGCTTAGCACTTGGCTTCTTATAATGGCAATGTGTAACCCCAAATGAGGTCTCATAACTGAATGTGTGTGTATATGGGAGGTCATGAAATTATGATTTATTATCAATAAATGTTTAATTTGTACACATATTTTATATACCTTAAATACTTGAGGTCACATACAAATTTCTTGGGCAAAAAGGAGTTCAGGGCGGAAAAAATGTAATAAGTTTTGATCCAGCATATAGCAGAAGCTTAATAAACATTTATTGATTGATGACTGAGAAATTCCTTGCCCTACTTTGAGGCAGCTACGTGGCACATAGACCTAGAATCAGGAAGACCTTAATTCAAATCCAGCCTCAGGCACTTACTAGATGCATGACCCAGGGACTAAGTACTTAGTTTTATTTGGCTCAGTATCTTCAACCATAAAATGAGTATAATGGCATCTATCTCCAGTGAAGACCAAATGAGACAGTATTTGTAAGCAAATAATATAATGCCTGGCTCATGGTAGGCCCTTAATGCCTATTTCCTTCCTTCTAACCTAAGATGGCCCAAGACCTTTCTACTCACCCTTCCATAAACGGGGTTAGCAGCTGCCAGCACACTGCAGCGGGCATTCAGGCGAGCATGGATGCCAGCCTTGGAGATTGTGACCCTGCCTTGCTCCATCACCTCATGGATGGCTGTACGGTCAATGTCAGACATCTTGTCAAACTCATCAATGCAGACAACCCCTCGGTCAGCCAGCACCATGGCCCCTGCTTCCAGGCGACGCTCCCCTGGACAATAGGAAAAAGGGAGGAAATAAATTAAGCACCAAGCTTTAGGGTATGGGAGAAAGTAACAACCAGAAAACAAGAGGGAAAAAATATGGCCTTCTTTAGGGTTAAGTGTCTACTAGACACTTGCCACCAAACTATTTAGGGAACAATTAAGGAAATCATCTAGTAACTTAAAGGTTCCCACCAAAAGGCTAACCCTTCCTTGCTATTTTAACATTATTCTACTTGTCCTATTTGGGAAAAACTCTGGTTATATATCATGCCTATACTTGTATAACCTGTATCAAATTGCTATTTACCTTCTCAATGAGAAGGGTTGAGAGGGAGAGAATGAATTTGGAATTCAAAATTGTAAAAACAAAAGTTAAAAATTGTTTTTACAATTAATTGGGGGGAAATAAAATACTAACTAAATTAAAAAAAAAAAAAAAAAAAAAAAGACTGGTTCCAAGACTTCCTGAGATTTTCACTTTTCCATCATCATTATTGGTGATCTAAAGGTATCTTTTAAAATCAGAAAAATGGAAAGGGAAAAGGAATTGGGGGAAAAAAAACAAAAAAAACCCTATCTTTTTCTTATGGGTTAAGTATCCTACTTATAAAGAAGAGGAAAAATTGTCCAATAAATGGAAAATTACTGGGCCAAATTTAAGATCTGATCAAATAAAAATCAAAGAACTTTGCTGCACAAAATAAATATCTAAATAAAATAGAAAAGGAAAAACCATTTGAGAGCAAAATCTTCTGTAGTTTACATCCTTTTCAACTTCTCATTGCTCAAGGCAATTCTCTAAGACTATAGATTGTAAAGCAGATGACAACCTGCATTAATAGAGTATATTATGAAATCACAAGTCCAATCCAAATCCTAACCTGTCCCCTTCTTTCACTCCTCTTTGCTTTGCTAGTTTTTATATATGTCCCTCCAATATCATCTTCAATTTTCTTAGTTTGTTCTTTGTCTAACAAGCTTCTTCCAAATACTACTCAAAATCTTTTTTCCAAGAGTGGTCCCAGGCCAGCAAATATTCCATTCTGAAGGTAAAACTAATTCTTTTATTGCAATTGATCAATCACAAGACTTGGTCTACCATGAATGGATCCAAACTTCTTTACCAGTACTCTTCCCAGATAAACTCTCTGCATAAGAGATCAATCCACAATCCACAATCCTACCCTGCACCCCATTTTTGGGGCCTCCACTAAGCACTGTCTAGTCCTTACCTGTCTCTTGGTCTGTGGTGACAGCAGCTGTCAGACCAACCCCAGAAGACCCTCGGCCAGTGGTAGGGATTGCCCGGGGAGCTGTGCAGAGTACATAACGCAGAAGTTGAGATTTGGCGACTGACGGGTCTCCTGAAAAAAGAATGGGGCAGGTGGTGAATTCCTGGAGACGCTTAAAATATATATAGCAAAGAAAAGGAAACAGACTAGATACCCATCAATTATGTAATGACTAAACAAAAGATGACACATGAATGAATGTTACTGTGCTTTAAGAAATGACAAACACATTCATATATTATATTATAACCTGATGCAAAATGTAAGCAGTTAGGAAAGTACACAATGACTATAATAATGTAAACAGAAATGATGAAAAATGAATACTGTGAAATTGTAAAGAACAAGTTAGGCCCCAAAAGAGATATAAGAAGGCACTTCCTCTTTCTTTTTTGTAATCAGATTGACAGTTATAAACATTGGATATACAATTAAGATATTTTTGGATGTTCATTAGTTTTTGCCTTATTTTTTTCTTTTCCTCTTAAAATGTTTGTTATTAAAAATGGGTGGGGGGGAAGTGGAGAAAATAAGAGATATAAAAATAAAAGATATTAATAAAAACCTACTTTTAAAAATATATAACCCCATTTCCCCACAATTTCCCTTTTCTTCCATCTGTCCTTATAACCCTAGGACTGTTAAGAGTCCCCTGAATACCATGTACCTACCCTCCAACAGTCATCATGTCATCATTTTACATGAGGTAGGACCTCTCAGAGTCAAGCCAACCTAATCTCACTGATTCTCATTACAGTCCTATAAGCAAATAGAAGTTAAGAGTTGGCTGCCCTAAACCTTATTCCTGTAATTCCTATCTTCATGGCATGGACTGAATTGACAGAGAGCCATTAAGTCCTAGATTCATAGTCTACTTCAGAACTTCACTAGTTATATGACCCCCGGCAAGTCATCATTAACCTTTTGTGTTTTAGTATTCTCATCTGTAAAATGAGTTAGTTGGCTGGACTCAACGAATTAGATATCAGCTTTTCTTGTCACTAACATCACACACCCTGCACTCTATATTTTAATGCTGAGTTATTTCATTCTTTAAATCACAAAATCTTGGCTCTGAAAAGGGCTCACACTGGCCAAGATAGCCATGGGGTACCCTCATTGTTTTAGGTGTTCTTTCTGTTCTCAGAGCCCAGGACAAGTTTATTCATTAAAGTTCAGCTTTGGGAACTACAGAGAAACCCAAGGAAAGGGCTAAATAGTTTCTGAACCCAGAAACTATTTGTAAAGAGCTCTGCAAATCTTAAAATGCTATGTAAATGCTAGTTTTATTATTATTATTGCTACTACTACTTGTATGACTTTGAATTTTGCACTCTACCACTTCTAGGAGTTTCTCATTTGATTCTCATATAAACTTTGGGAAGGAGTTCCTTATTTTATACCCATTGTACAGATGAGCAAACACTTAAGAAAAGAATAGCTTATTGCTATTAGTTTTTTACTAAAACTAATCATTTGGAGTAGGGAGAAAAAAGTTTAGGCTCATGTAAAGTACACTCTAACATGAATCTATGAATTGCAAGAGTTCCCAATCTGGAAACTGAGAATACTGTACTTGGAGAATTGTTCTTGTAAGATAATTCCTCACCTATCAGAAGAACATTGATGTCCCCTCGGATGCGACTCCCATTCTCTAGGACCTTCTCAACTCCTCCAAGGAGCATGCACAGGATTGCTTTCTTGATGTACTCATGTCCATGGATGCTGGGAGCCAATGACCGAGACAACTGATCAAAGATATCCTAGGGAGAGAGACATATGGAATGGGGAAAACACAAAGAATAATTACCAATAGAATGTAAGTTAGTTGAGGGTAGGAAAGTTGTCATTTTTCACTTTTGTATCACCAGCACTAAATAAGGAGGCACTTAATAAATGCTTTATTGATTGATGATAGATTTTATTGGGTAGTTTTTTGTTCCTTGATGTTGAGTTATACTTAAAGAAAAATTGAGATTAAAAAATGATTCCTGGCCTCACAGTATCCTACCCCAAAATTAAGTGCACAGACCAGAATATATGTGTGGGTGAATAGCAGAGATGTCTTGTCCTGCAGAGACTAGTAATAGCAGTACAAAGGCAATTTCAGAAAAACAGCAGTTCTGCAACATCAATAATATACGGGTTGCCTTTCAACTTTGGAAATTCTGGCCATGCATGCTCCATGTTTGATTTGTGTATTTGTGACAATGTGGCCCAGATTGATATGGCAATGTTATAAGGGTACTTTTCTTAATGTACCATTTCATCAAATCCTAAGCTTTAAATTATTTTTAAACTGAAGTTTTCTTAATTGAAGAGGGTCTCATCTTAGCAGAGTTCAAAATATACTATTTAAAAAATGTCTTACTAGACAAAAGAACTACAACAAAAACCAAATCATTTTAATGGAACAGAGAATCCAAAAATAGAAATCAGTATAAATAAAAGACTTGCAATTGATAAAGACTAAAAACATTAGGGAAAGAAATCATTATTCCCCTAAAATTGATGATAAAACTGGAAAGAAAAAATGGCAAAAGAAAAAAAAAGAGAACAGAAACACACAACATGCTATTTATTATGATAAAACCAATCTGATTCATGATCTACAAACTTGGAAGAAAAAAGTACATCTATATC
Organism: Myrmecobius fasciatus; assembly: GCA_023553655.1. Lineage (NCBI taxonomy): Eukaryota > Metazoa > Chordata > Mammalia > Dasyuromorphia > Myrmecobiidae > Myrmecobius > Myrmecobius fasciatus. The sequence goes on along the minus strand of JAJPUD010001156.1, from coordinate 338,536 downwards.
TCTTCCAAAGTTGGTGAAGAAAAAATATTTTCTCTACTGGAAAAGGTCCTAGTTAGGAAAGAATGCTTCATTCTTTGGACTTTTATCTCTAATACCCAGGATAGTTTGTGGCTAGCACATATTAGGTGATTAATAAATTTTTGTTGATTGACTCACAAACAAAATTGATGGAGTTGAATACACCAAAATAAAAGAACCTGTACGATAAATAATATTTCCAAAATAAAGAGAAACAAATGAGAGAACAGGAAGAACATTAAAGCAAACATTTGACATTCAAAATCTAATCCACTTGGGGGCAATTAGATGATATAGTGGATAGAGCACTAGAGCACTGACCCTCAAGTTAAGACAACTGGAGTTCAAGTCCAGCCTTGGGCAAGTCACATAACCTCAATTGCCTCACCAAAGGAAAAAAAAAATCTAATCTACTTGATTGACCCACAAGAGGTCCCAAGCCAAGACTATCAGGTCCTATTTTGACCTGGATTGGCTCCGAATAAATATAAATAGCAATATCTGCAGTTTTGGCCAGAAACCCTGAAGGTCTTATTCTCCCAAATTTTTTTTTTTTTCTGACTAGGTAATAAAGGTCATTCTTTGCCTCATATCTTTCTTACCTAACCTTAATCACTGAATGGACAATTGCTTCAGTCAAACTGAGACCTGTTAAAAATCTTGGCTTAAAAAGGCCAAGGTCTTCCACTGTATCCAGGGTCATCTCCAGTTGTCCTGTTCTACATCTTCGCATGGGTTCCTGGAGGAGAAAACCTCCCTCACTGCAATCCAATTCATTTGCATGTCATGCTATCCCCTCCCTGTTGTAATGGCCCTCTTCAAGAATGAAGAACAAATGACAAACAACAAGTATAATATCAATTTCCTAATAGAGTGCCTCAAATACTATCTATGTGACTTCACCTCTCTAAGCCCTCAGTCCTCTCACTTGTAAAATGAGAGGGTTGGACTCAATGACCTCAAAGGTACAGATCTAAATCAAAGATCCAGCAAAATGGTCAAAAGACATGAATAATTCAATTATACAATATAATTATGTGATTATTCAATAATTCAAAGAGGGAAAGCAAAATTGTTAATCACAATTATTATGAAAAAAGTTATCCAACTTCTCTAAGGATCAGAAATGTAATTAAAATAACTTGGATATAACCTTATTATCAAGCACAAACTGGCAAAAGCAACTGAAAATTATAAAATGTTAATATTGGCAGCCCTCCAAGGAAATAGGCACTTTCACATTGTCAGGAAGCCTATAAATGGATACAAGGTTTTTGGAGAGCAATCTAGCATCAGGCAATGAGAATTACTAAATGGATCCTACAGTTTTACCTCAAAATGCCACACTTGGGAATTAAATCCCAAGAAGTTTAATCAAATTTAAAAAGGATTTATCTGTGCAAAAAATATTTAAACCCACTTCATTGTGATGGTAAAAAAAAAAAAAAAAAAACTTTAGTCCAATGATGGAGAATAACTGAATTATAGTCTATCAATGATGCAATGGAATGATATTGAACTACAAAAATGCAAAATACAAAGGAATACTGATAGAGTCATAGAAGGTAATATAAAGCAGGGAGTATAAAATGTACAAGGAAACTAGTTACAGGGGGAAAATAATGAAGGGCATCAAAATGGACAGAAAAAAAGAAATTATTAAGGGGCAAAGATTAAACAATTTGTTAGTATTATTTGTAGGTATCTGGACTGAGACACATTGGCAGTATGACCCTGGGCAAGTAAAATACCTTCTCAAAGCCCCACTCTCTAAAGCAATTGCAAAGAAAGTAGAGACCTATCTAGTAAATTACATTATACCTAGCATTTACATAACACTTTTACGTGTACAAAGAACAGTACATGTTATCTCATTTCATCCTCAAAATAACCCAAAAAGTAAGGTGCTATTTATCATTCCCATTTGACAGATATAAAGGTTAAGTGACTTTGTCCTGAGTCACATAGATAAGGAGGATCCACCTCCACATACCAAGCTGTTTTGGAAATTATAAACTCCCCACACCAAAGAAATAACAGGTTTAGCCTTCCAAAAAAGAAACTTTATTTAAGTTAATATTTTTCATCAAAATGTAAATATTTCCTGTTTAGAAGAATTGCACATGTTTAACCTTTATCGAATTCCTTGTTGTCTTGGGGAGGAGGCAGTGGAGGAGAGAAAAAAATTTGGAACCCAAGGTTTTGCAAAGGTGAATGTTGAAAACTATCTTTGCATGTATTTGGAAAAATAAAATACTATTAAAATGTGAAAAAAGTAAATTATTTCCTACTCTTAATTCCATATTGTTTATTTGTATTCAATGAAAAAGAATTGATAATTATAAGAACATCTTTCAAAAAATAGTGTCTGCAATTCTTTTACACCTACCATTTAAAAATTAAAAAATTATACAAAGAAAACTTTTCTATACCTTTTCCAGACTTTCTCAGAATTTCTTTCACCATCACCTACTTAGCTTACATTCCTTGACCTCCTCCAAACCCAACAAATATCAACTATTTCCATAAAGGGACTAAAAAGTCTACTACTCAGTGGAAAATACTGGAACTAAGTCAAAGGATCCAGAGGCAAATGGAATTAGTTTTCTCCCAACTTCCAAGGAAAGCCCACACCCAAGAAATCTTTCCTACGACTTTTTTCCTACCTGAAATCCTTTTACTTCTTTCCCTTCCAAAAATACTTAAGGTGGAAGTCTATCTCAAAACTCTTTCCTACCTTAGATCGAGATTTGCTGAACTTCTTAATTTTGGCTACATCTTCAGCAGAAAACAAAGGCTGAACCTCCTTGCTCATAAGTTTTACATGGCAGGCAATCAGAATGGTCCTAGAGAGAAGAGAATGATTGAAAGAAGGATAATAATCATGACTATGGAGCATTAAGCAGCATATTCTACTCACATCTGCTGGCCAGTCAATTCAATCACCAGTATTCCTCAAGAGAAAATAGTATTTTCATGCCTTGACCTAGCAAACTTACAGGGACCATCCTGATTTAAGGTAGTTCAAGTCCAATACTGGATTTGAAGCCAAAAAGACCTAGATTCAAATCCAGCCTTAGACATGAACTGTGTGGTTCTGGGAAAATCACTTGACCCTTCTGAGTCCTGTAAAATGAGGCGATTGGCTATATTGGATTACTCGCCGTCTAGGGGAGGAAGGAGAGAAGAAAGGAGGAAGAAAAATGTGGAACACAAGGTTTTGCAAGGGTGGATATTGAAAACTATCCCTGCATGTATTTTGAAAAATAAAAAGCTGTTATTTAAAAAAAAAAAGAGAAGGTTGGACTCAAACAGCCTTTCCAATTCTAAATCACTAATTCCTTGATTTCTGGATTCAGAAATTAATCTCTTCCAAAGTAGAGGGCCCCTAACCCTAATATTTCCAAATCCTTTGAACCTCCAAGGTTGCTTTACCTGAATGTGCCTGAAGTGTATCCTCCTTTCTTTCCTGGGAGGCAACGGTAAGTCCCCACCACTTGAATCCTGTCTCCTGGCTTCACTTTATCTACTAGATCATCATCCAGGATAACATCCACAGATCGAGGCAGCTGCCCAGCAGGGGCCTTCTCGGGCATTTCCTGGATAGTGATGGTCTGGTGGTCTTTATACACTGAAAGACCATATTCTGTCTCCAAAGGATTATTCTCTTCATCCTAGGAGACAGAGGCAAATAGCACAATCACTTAATCATGACCTTATATATTCTAGATGTATCTGGCCTTAGAGAATAAAGTTTGCAGGTCATCATAACTGCTCCACACAAATTTTGTTTTTCACCTTTACCCATGTGTTTATGATTGTAAAATTAATATCAGGAAGCATCAGAACCCTGAAAGAAGTAGAATACCAATGTTACTACTTGAGACAATTAAATAGGTTCAGCAAAGTTGCTGGCTACAAAAGAAACCCACAAAATGCAATAGCATTTCCACGACGTGATAATAGGAAAATCCCACTACTGTGCTACAAGAAATGACAAACAGGATATTTTTAGAAAAAGCCTGGAAAGATAGGCATGAATTGATGCAAACTGAAGTGAACAGAACCAGAACACTACACAGTAACAGTAATGTATACAATTGTGGATGACTATTCTCAGTTAACAGAATAGCTATTCTCAGCAATACAATGATCTAAAGCAATTCCAAAGAACTCATGGAAAATAAAAACAAAAAACTATGCACTTCCAGAGAAAGAACAGAGTCTAAGTACAAATCTTACTTTTTAAACTTTATTTTTCTTGGTGTTTTTTGTTTTGTTATGGGTTGGTTTTTTTTTTGGGGGGGGAAGGGGAAGTGTTTTATTTTCTTTCAACATTACTAATACAGAAATGTCTTGCATAACTTCACTTGTATCAAATTGCTTGCCTTCTCAATGAGAGAAGAAAGAGGGTAGGAAAAGAATGTAGAAATCAAAAAATTTGAAAAAAAAAAAAAAGATTTTAAAAAATTTTAAATAATAAAAAACCCCAGAAAAATAAATGCTTATTCTCTCTCTCCTTGTAATGTCATACCAAACTATCAAAAGAAGAGCAACTTTGTGGAATTTGATAAAATAATAAGATTTATCTAGAAGTACAAAAAACCTAAATTGCTAAGGGAAATAATGAAAAAAAGTAGAAATGAAGGAAGAATAGCACTTTCAGAACTCAAACTACATTACATAAAACAGTTACCAACAAAATCATTTAATACTGCTTAAAAAACATACCAAAAAAAAAGACCAATAAGATGAGGGAAAATCAGAAATAATGGAACTCAATGACTCAGTATTCAATAAATCAGAAAACAGGAAAAAAACTTCCTGTTTGATAAGAAGTACTGTGTAAAAACTATCCAAGTTAAAGGTTCAAGGTGTGCCCATTTTCCTCTGGATTAAGTCCAATCAATTTCTAGAGATACAAATTCAAATCTTTTTATTCTCTTTTCTTTTGTCTCTATTTCTCTCTCTCCCTCTTTTTCTCTCTTTCCTTCCCTCCTCCTCTTTCTCTCCCTCTCTTGTTAACTGTAATTTCTTGAGGAAAAGAGGCTCTCACTGAGAAACTTTTGGCTTAATACAATGCATATCACCACCTCCTCTACAATTTATAATCTTCAAGAATTGACTGAGGACACTGAGAGGCTAACTGCCTTGCCCAAGGTCACCCAACCAAGACGTGTTCAGGAGGACTTGACGCTGGGCGAACCTTCCCAATTCATAGGCTAGCTTTCTTTTTGGGCCTCTTGAAACTTCTAACACATCAGGTTAAGAAGAGACATCTCTGACCTCCACTATCCAGAAGAATCTGTCAACTCAATCTCCTTACCTTGGTGGGGTAGACAGAACTGGAAGGAAAGGCCACCAGTGTGGTGAGATCAGTGTAGTTTCTCTCTAGGGTCTTTTTGGTGGCAGGACAATAGTGGACACTGCGGACAACCTTAGGACGAATCAGGGAGCCTGAAAAGAGAGAAGCCATGTAAAGACTGGAGGGCAGCCTCTGCCCACTGATGTACTAGATGATATGAAAGGGACTTCCTCTTCCCAACCCAAACTCATCAGTTCTTCATTTTCACTCCCTAACACATCAACTGGCTCCTGAAAAGATGGAAGAAAATGACCAAAAGAGGCAGATCTCATACTCATTAGCCAAGTTAGCCAGTTCCTATCAACTTCATATTCCCCAAAGTTCTATCAAAGGATGATGGCTTTCACACATATAAAGTCCCCTGATAATTTTCTGAATGTCTCAACAATAAGGAAGCTACCATCTGATTCAAGAATACAGTCACAAGAAAGGACTGGCAGCTCCCCAACCCCTCTTACTTCTAGTCCCTTCCTTCAGTTAATTATTTCCTATTTATGCTGTATATAGCTTATTTGGTATCTATTTGTTTGCATGTGCTCTCTCCCATTAGACCATAAGTTCTCTGAAGGTAGGGATTTTCTTTTGCTTCCTTTTGTATTACCAGCACTTGGCATAGTGCTTGGCACAAAGTGAACATTTAATGTTTACTGAATGAAATAGCAAAAACAGCAGCTAACAAATACAAAATACTTCAGGATTTGCAAAAGTCTGTATCACATTAACATCTGATCCTCAAAATAACCCTGCAAGGGAGATCCATTATTATTCTTGTTTACCAGATGAAGAAACTGAAGTTGCTTTAGGAAGGTAAGTCACTTGCCCGAGCTCACAAATCTATTAAGAGTCTAAGTCAGAATTTGAACTCAGGTTTTCCTGATTCCTAATGCAAGGAAGCTAATTAATTTGCCAAAAATCATACAGGTAGGAAATATCAGAGATGGGATTTGAATCCAGGTCCAATGAAATCATCTAGCTACTTCATAAAAGGGGCTCTATTAAAAAATTATTAATGTTACTAGAAAAAAAATAATAAAAGCCAACATCTATACAGCGCTTGCTATATGCTAGACACTGCATTAAGCCCACTTCCACAGGAATTTGCTGAACTGTGTAAGTGGAAGGAATATCCACAGTGGGAATTCCCTATACTGGTGCAATCCAGATCAAAACAATTTTTTTTCTTTTAAAATGATAATGATCTGATCATCTGTAGGCCATTTATTGAGCACTACAGGGATGCTGAATGGTTCAGTAGCAAAAGTACCAGGCGTAGACTCAGAAAGTCCCCAAACAATCCTGTTTGGCCCTCTCACATTTGGTGACGATGCCCTCCACACAGACGATGCAACTGAGGAAGCAGGAGGTAAGGGTCCGGGGAGAAACATGCTTGGAACCAAAGCTCCCCTCCAAACCAATGTAGAATTCCTCATACTGCTTAGCATAGGTAGCATCAATGGAGGCCACAAAGTCCTTCAGGGCACGCTGGAAGGCGAAGAGTTCCTCAAAAGCATTATTAAGAAGTCTGCAGATAGGACAAGGAAAAAAATATTGACAAAGGGAGAAATGAGCTCTCTAGTATAATACTAGTCCAATCCCTAGTAAAATACTGACCCAAATGTAACCCAAAAGGGTCAAAACAAAACCAAAGATTTATAGCTAAAAGGAACATTACAGGTCACCCACTCTAAGCTCACTCATAAAATAAGTGAGTAAACCAAGGCCTAGAGAGATTAAATCACTCATCCAGAGCCATAAAGTTATTATGAGTCTTGAGATAGGATTTGAACCCCCGACTCTAAAGGCAATGTTCCATATCCATCCACACACTCTGCTGCTTCCAATCCTACTCATCTCACCAACTAAAATAGAGAGAGTCAGGTCAAGAAAAATAAAACATGAATGAAGGAGGCCTCCTCTGAACTCCAGTGCTCAAAGGTTCTCTAAGTGCTTCATGCCTCCCAGAAACTTATTACCAAAAGCTTTTTAATATGTCTACTGAAAGCCAGAACACCAATCCTTTCCATTCAACAGATCTTATTTTTCTTATTTATTAAACATTTGTTGTGTACCCAGAATTGAATAAGGTGCTGGGGGCATAAGAAAAAGAGAGGAGAAAAGAGAAGAGAAAAAAAGAAAAGGTGAGAAAAGATAAAAACAAAAGAGGAGAAAAAAGAAGAGAAAAAGATGAGAAAAGAAAATAAAAAGAGAGAACAGGAGAAGATTTGCCCACAATCACAGAGATGGTAAATTATAAGGATGGATTTGACTCAGGTCCTGACTCCAGAACTAATACTATGTATGCTGTCTTTACTTATGTATCAATCCAGCTCCCTATGTGGAGATTATGACTCTACTCATGAAAAGAAAGGGAATAAGGTTTCCATTTCATTTCTCCCCTAGTTACCCCAGTACTTACCGGATAGCTCTTTTCTCATTCTTTCGACGTAGATCATTCACATTGACAATCAGACGATGCTGGTTATCACTAATCAGCTCTCGAACTTTGCTCTGATAAATTCCCTGGTCTTCCTACAAAATAGCCAGAACCTACTAATTAGCTCAATCAAACAGTGTTTTTTAAATTATTCTAAATGAAAACAACAGAAATAACTACTCTCCCTTTCCTGGAGAGGTGAGTGACTAAATGTAGAAGATATTATACATATTGTCATATTCAGTTTGATGCATTGTTTAGTTTTAATAACCAAAGTAAATGTTTAACAACAAGCTCTCCAAGAAAAAAAAATCCCCATGACATATATCTACCTCCTTTTCTATCTGAAATCTTTCCTTTATAACAAAGAACAAAAAAAGACAATAAATTAACAATGATCAGCTATAAAAGCTTCTCCAATTAAGACAACAATCCAAGACAATTCCAAAGACCTAAAATGAAAAATTCTATCCACTCTAGAGAGAAAAATGATGAATTTCAAGTAGATTAAAACATATTTTCTCAACTTTATTTTTCTTGAGGCTTTTTGTGTTTTCTTTTGCAACATGGCTAATATGGAAAAAGTTTTCTATGACTTCACATGTATAATCAATATATTGCTTGTCTTCTCAAAGGATGAGGAAGGAGGGAGAAAATTTGAAACTCAAAATTTTAAGAAGTGAATGTTAAAAATATTTTCAGATGTAATTGGGAAATATTTAACAAAATAAATAAAATATACATTTAAAAAATTTAAAAATGGAAAAACTGATGCACATATCAACTAAGTGTGATTGTGTATGTGATGTTCCACACTTAGTCCCCCATCTTTATGAAGAACAGAGGCAATATACATATATTTTTTTAATTAAAGCTTTTTTTATTTACAGAACATGAGTAATTTTTCTACATTGACCTTTGCAAAAAAATTTTTTGTTCCAAATTTTCCCCTCCTTCCCCCCACCCCATCCCTAGATGACAAGTAGTCTAATACATGTTTAATATGTTAAAATATATAACAAATCCAATATATGTATACATATCTATACAGTTATCTTGCTGCACAAGAAAAATCACATCTAGAAAGAGAAAAAAAAAACCTAAGACAGAAAACAAAATGCAAGCAAACATCAATAGAGAGCATGAAAACGCTGTTGTGGTCCACACTCGTTCCCACAGGCCTCTCTCTGGATGTAGATGGCTTTCTTCATCGCTGAACAATAGGAACTGGTTTGAACCTCATTGCTGAAGAGAGCTATGCCCCATCAGAATTGATCATCGTATAGTCTTGTTGCTGTGTATAATGATCTCCTGGTTCTGCTCATTTCACTTAGCATCAGTTCATGTAGGTCTCTCCAGGCCTCTCTGAAATCATCTTGTTGGTCGTTTCTTACAAAACAATAATATTCCATGACATTCATATATCATAATTTGTTCAGCCATTCTCCAATTAATGGGTATCCATTAAGTTAAGTTTTCAGTTTCTTTCCACTACAAAAAAAGGCTGCCACAAACATTTTTGCATATGTGGGTCCCTTTCCCTCCTTCAAGATCTCTTTGAGATATAGGCCCAAAAGAAACACTGCTGGGTCAAAGGGTATGCAGTTTGATAACTCTTTGAGCATAGTTCCAGATTGCTCTCCAGGAAATATATTTTTAACCTCCACTCTAGGACTAACTTTAATCATTATGGTTTGTAGCACTCAGTTGTATTTTTTTTTAAATTATCATTCTTCCCATTTACACTGGTGTAAGTCTATATGTATATATACAGATGTTATTTCACTAGTTTTGCTTTATTTCACTTTCAAATTCTAACCTTCCCATTCTTTACATCCCATTTCTTACTCACCCATAATATTTTATTACATTTCTGACAACACAATTAGAGTGGATTGGCTAATAAAAGGCTTTGCCCCAAACATAGTGTGCTTCCCTTTTTATCTGAGTTAATTGATTTTCTTTGTGCAAAAAATTTTGTCTATTTTATGTTATGTGATCACCTGTATATTCCTTCCACATCTGAGGAAAGACAACTCCACCTAAATTTTTTTATAGTATTATCATTCATTTACATTTTATAGTAACACCTTTCAAGTTGCACATTCATTTTTACACTATTATTGTATAAGATGTTGATCTAAATTTATTTTCTGCCAATCTGCTTTGCTATTGTCCCAGCAAATCTTGTCGAATATGGAATTCTCTGCCAAGTAATTTATCTCTTCAAGAATATAGATTACCGGGTTGTCAATTTCACTAGTATCAAATCGTTTCTATGGTTAATGCTTTATAGTAAAACCAGAAATCTAGAAGTAATACTCTTCATTTTTTTTCCCCATTAGTTTCCTTGAGATTCTAGGTCTTTCCTCCAAATGACTGTTATTATTTTGCTTACTTCTGTCAAGTATCACCTTGGTAGCTGGTTTGACAGAGTACTAAGTCTGCAAATTAATTTAGCTAACTTTTTTTTATTATACTTTTTGGGCCTAACATGCACTAATAAAAAAATATTTTCATCATTAAAAACGACCCTTTTAGAGATATCTATAATCTGTAGAATGTCTAGCATATATAAATGCTACACAAGAAAGGCTTTTCCTGTTATTTAGTCATACAATCCTGTAGTTCAGTGTTTTTTTAGTATGAACGATTGTTAACTGCTTTTCTAACTCTGTACCATTCTTGATCAAAGTGAATAACGTTTTTATATATTGCCAAAATTTTATTTAAAATTATTATCAATATTCATTAGTGATGTTGGTCTATAGTTCTTTTTATTTTCTCCTCCCCTGGTTTAGGTATTAGGATTAAGCTAGTCTCTTTAGGAATCCTTACAAAAATCCATCTTAAGCTTCTAGAAAGGCTGTATGTATTTATAGTCAACTTACTGAGAAACAAATAAACTCCGTTACTTACAGGAAGACAGACTTTGTTAACTAGCTTTTATTAAGCATTTACTAAGTGCAGGAGTCATCATAATATGGCAAACTTGACAGATACATACTCTGCTCTTATTTATCTGGATTAAGTAGAGAAAAGGGTATCAGCCAATGACAGGCATCTTCCCTTCAACCTTGCCCTCTGCAAAAAAAAAAAAAAAACCAAACCTTGCAAATAACATCGTCATCTTAGATGTTCATACTTCCTTTCTTACAACCAGACGATGATATTCATAACTGTCTATGTCAAAAAATGCCAAGTTATTAAACATTTATTATGTTTTACTGCTTTAGTAAAGGCTAAAAAAAAGTGTTTTTACTTTTACTGCAAAAAAAAAAACTTAGTAACAAAAATTTTCCAAAGTTGCCCTACCTTGTCTCCCCTTTCTAGCCTCCAACCCCAATAAAACAAAGAAAACTAAAGTATCTTGACAACCCTAATCCAATACAAATTCAAGGATTCACTTCCAATTTATGCTAGTTCGATTAACAATTTTTAAGAGTGACACGGTCTAGGGCAAGGTCCTAGGTGAGCTGCATGACCACTAACTTACTAGTGAAACCTCCACCACCCGAGAATTCCAACAAGCCCTTCCCACCCACCCCCACCTGCCTGGGCTCTTACTAACTGCCCGACCCGGCTCCCAGAAAGCAAGACAGCCAAGAGTCAAGACAAAAGGACCCTCCTTTTCCTCCGACGGCACTTACAGGAATCAATCTCCCGCTTCCCACTCAAGCACACACCTCTGCCGGAGCCAAGTGGCCCCATGGCTTCCCTCTACCCCTCATCCGGTGCCCTAGGAGGAAGAGGCAAGTACCCTCACCTCATCGTCCAGGAAGTCCAGGTAATCTCTTTGAGCTTCCCGAAGCTCAACATCGTCAATCACAGTGGTAGCAGCCATGCTTCCAAGCCACAGAATGGAGTCTAGTTCTTTGCTCAGCCCGCATTGACTCCTCCTCTGGCGCGAAAACGACTTCACTTTTCCCGCCACTAAGTTACCTCTAAAGGGGCTCCCGGAAGCAGCTTTAGATTATGATTGGCTGTGACTCACAAGGACGAAAAACCGACACCCAATGGGAAGTTTCTTCCTCCTTTGATGTTCTGAAACATCTCCCGTGGCGGGAAACTTGCGGAAGCTTCGCTACTTCCCCCGCCCCTCCAGAGCACACTGGCCAATCAAAAAGGTGCAATGAGCGGAGCGTCTTGTGACTTTCATTTCCGGAGATTGCTTCGCCTTGCCTTCTGGGAATTGTAGTCCTTAGGATAGACAGCTAACAGTCCAGAGCGCCTGATGCTCAGTGAGGCTAGATGTTTTTGTCTGATTTCTAACAAGCTGTTTTCCTTCTGGGGAATATACAAAAATAGTATCCGTTTCGCGTCGTTTTGTCTCTCATTTCTATTTGCTCCTTATTCTCACCTTGTGGTTGGGAAAATTAGTGCCTTATTCTGTGCCTTTCGTTTATAATAGAGAATGATGTTATATTTCAGAAGGAGTAACGGATGACATAAAAACAATCATTGGTTAATTTTGATTTTGTTGCTTGTCTGTTTTTTCTTTTTTTTTCTTTTTTTTTAATTAAGTAGACAGGACCAGAGGATGTGCTGAAGCGAACTCCTTACCCGAAGAGCCGGTTATTAAATTTTCACTGTAAGCATTTATAACTTGGAAATCGGTAAATGCTCCAAATCAGGGTTTGATTTATTGTTTTGTCTATTGTTTTTGTCTCTGATTTATTAATTGTCTAGATTTAAGAAAGTGATGGAGGAAATGTTAACAATGTCGATTTAAGTTAAAAGTGCATAATGTGTACATTATACACACATTGTTAAACATTTACCAATACACTCCTGTTTCACCTGGGATTTCATGTTTTAGGAGCTCCCTTTACTTGATAATTCGGCAACATTTCTACAATTTGCACTCTTAGAGAATTACTTGGGCACTGGGAGTTGAAGTGATCTGCCCGTAGTTCGGTAGCGGGTAAGAAAGGCAGAAATTCCTCTTTATGTCACTAGACTTCGATTAAATAAAAAGAATCAATGCAAAGCAAATATCTTTTAATGTTTATCAGAAGCTTCCCTACTAGTGTCTTGGACAGGGAGCTGGACTTGGAGTAAGGAAGGCAAGGTTCAAATTCTGCCTCTGACACTTAGGAGCTATGTACACAAGCAAATCACAAATTCTCTAACCCTGAATTTGTAATATAAAGGGATTAGATCCAAGGTCTTTCCCAGTTCTAAATAGAGGCAGCTAGGTGGCGCATTTGGATAAGGTCATGTAAAATCCACTGCCAAAAACTTACTATTTATGTGACCCAAGACAAATTACTTAACTAAGGTCTACTTCAGCTTCATTTTTTGGAAAATGGAATTAAGAATAGAACCTACCTCCCAGGGTTGTTGTGAAGATCAAATGAAACGATATTTTTAAGCCCTTTACAAACCTTTAAAAGTGCTATACTACTACTAAAGCATTTAATTAATCTAGAACAGTGTAAAAAGGCCAAAATTTCTCATTCCATCCAGGGCCATCTCCAATCTTTCTGATCTGTATCTGGCCACTGGACCCAGATGGCTTTAGAGGAGAAAGTGAGGCAGATGACTTTTAATAACCCTTCTTTACTTAAATCCAATTCACTTGCATGTCATGGCATCACCTTCCAGATGTCATGGTCCTCTTCAAGAATGAGGGACAAACAACAACAGATGCATGTCATTATTACTACATCTATGATTTCAAAGTGTTTGACATACAAAAATAAATTTTGGAAGTCATATAGTTTAAAAAACTATCCCATGATGCATCTGTGAAGATCTAATTAAATAATGAGGTGTTAAATGATGCAATGGAAAGAATGCCAAGCCTGGACTCAGGAAGACTCATCTTCTTGAGTTCTTAAGCCTCAGACATATCCTGACTGTGTGACCCTGGGCAAGTCCTTTAACCTTGTTTGCCTCAATTTCCTTGTCTATAAAATGAGCTGGAGAAGCAAATAGTAAACCACCATAGTATCTCTACCAAGAAAACTCCAAATGGGGTCACAAAGAATTAGACATGATTAAACAGCAATAAGATAATATTTGTAAAGTGTTTAGCACAGTTCCTGAAACATATTAGGCACTATATGCAGTTATTATTAGCTATTAGCAATTAATTATTAGTAATAATGATAATAATGATGTTGCAGCTATTGTTTTGTATACCTGATTTTATTAATATGTATTCTATTAGCTTCTTGTTATTTATCTCCATAAATTAAGGAGATTAAGATTTATACTGGATCATTTTCTTATTGGTACTATTTACAATTAAGCAATTTTGTCCTATAATCGTTTATGTCAAACTTCTTTGTCTCTGAACTTAATTCAGTATTCAGCTGATCCATAATAGATTGAGTTTAGAAATCTGGTTCTCCGAGCTCAAGGAATCTAACTGATATTAGTGAATGTGTGAGAACATGAGGAAGTTTGGGCCTGATATTTTTACTTCACCAAGCCATCCTTCAGGGATGTCCAGTTTGCTGGGCCATTATCTCACACCTGCACTCAGACATCAAACACTTCTTAGTCTCATGAGAGAGGCTGGGAAGGGTCATTGCCAGCCCTCTTTACCAAACTTTCAACTCATCATGCTCCTTGCACCTCAACTTTGTGACCAATCATGTTGCTTTGAATCCCATGATTTGTTCTTTGTTCTGTACTCCCCTATATAAAGAGAACTGTCCTCTTGCTCCAGGTCTCTGGTATTAGTGGAAGCAAGCTGTTGACCCATTTATTGACAGATAACACGGCCGGTTAATAAATGTTATCTTGCTCTGACATCTATCTCAGTTTTAACCTTTCATTAAAATTCAGTCTTGACAAATTTATACATTGATAAATACCTTTGACCTTCAAAGTTCAAACATAAAAGATACCAGAGTTAAGTCCTTGCTCTGCTACTCACTACCTATTCCTTCCTAACTAACCTCTAAGTAGAGTTTGCTCATGTCAGTGGGGTTGTTAGTTATGTAATCTATGGCTCAAAAGGCATTTGCATAAAACTCTACTTAATGGCCTTTGAGCAGCAGATTATATACCTCATATAGTTGTTATAAGAATCCTATGAACTAATTTTTTAAAAATATGTAAAGACGGCAGAGCGAAGATGGCGGAGTGAAAGGGTGACTCTCTGCTTCCTCCTCCAAACTTCTCTCAAATCAACAATAAAATAAGCCTCTGAACTGATCTTCAAGTCAACGAATCAGAAAATATTTGGATACTGCTTGCAGATATCTCTGAAAAACTTCACATCAGGTTTGTCTAGCTCGGACAGAGGGATAAACAGAGGACTTTGGTGTCAGAGAACTCTGGTGGAGGCCGGAAGTGAGTGAGGGTGGGACTCAGCTCAGCTCAGCTCAGACGGGCAAAAAAAACTCCAAACTCCAAACTCCAAATTCCAAACACCTGGAGTTTATCTGAGGCACTCCGGACACTCTGCCCTGATTGGGGACAGGTGTTCTGGCAAACTTGCCTTGTTTAAGGAGTAATTCGGGCTTAGTCCTAGCCCCACTGGCCCAGCACCTTAAATTAATTCGCCGAAGCGCCTCAGGGCAAAATCGTCAGCCAGCCGTTTCAGCCGTTTTTTTTTTTCCCTACCTTAAAGAGATATTCACGCTGTCTAAAAAAAAAAAAAAAAAAAATGAAGAGACAAAAGAGAGCTCTCACCATAGACAGCTTTTACAAAGAGAAAGAGGAGAGGACCCCAGAGCCAGAGGTTCCTTTAGACATAACTCCAGAGGGAATCAGCAAGGACCATCACTGGTCCCAGTCTCAAAAGGCCTTTCTGGAAGATTGCTTAAAGAACCTAATAAAAGAACTGGAGGATAAATGGGAAAATAAATTGAAATTAGTGCAAGAAGGATACAGTATCTTGCAAGAAGGATATGATGCCCTGCAAAAGAGATATGAAAAAGACACCAATCTATTGAAAAATAAAATTAGTGAAGTGGAAAAAGAGTGCAATGAACAAAAAAATTCAATTGGCCAGTTACAAATGGAGCTTAAAAAGGTAACTGAAGAAAACAACACTTTAAAAATAAGAATTGAACAAATGCAAGTGAATGACTCAATAAGACTTCAAGAATCAGTCAAACAAAAACAAAAAAATGAAAAATTAGAAGAAAATATGAAATATCTCCTAGGAAAAACAACTGACTTGGAAAATAGATCTAGGAGAGATAATCTAAGGATTATTGGACTTCCTGAAAGCCATGATGAAAAAAAGAATCTAAACACTATCTTCCAGGAAATCCTGAAAGAAAACTGCCCTGAGATTGTAGAATCAAAGGGCAAAATCACCATTGAAAGAATTCACCGATCACCTCCGGAAAGAGACCCCAAAATTAAAACCCCAAGGAATATCGTGGCTAAATTTCAGGACTATAGCACCAAGGAAAAGATTCTGCTAGCAGCTAGAAAGAAACAATTCAAATACCAAGGTTCAATAATTAGAATCACACAGGATCTGTCAGCCTCCACATTGAAGGATCGAAGGGCCTGGAACCAGATATTCCGAAGGGCAAAGGAACTTGGATTACAACCAAGAATATCCTATCCAGCTAGAATGAGCATTATCCTCCAGGGAAGAAGATGGTCATTCAATGATATAGGTGAATTTCACCTATTTCTAATGAAAAGACCAGATCTGAACAAGAAATTCGACATCCAAACACAGAACTCAAGAGATGCATAAAAAGGTAAAAAGGAAAGGACTCTTGAGAACTTTATTTCTACTAGGGGGATGCTTAAAGTTTGGGGGTATAATTAACTAGATATTACTTTAATAATATGAAAAAGAGAACTAGAGGGGGAAAGGTTGTCATACTGGGGAAAAGAGGGAAAAAGTGGTAAAATAAGATCTAAAAAAAAAATAAGGAGGTAAAAACAAGGTAAAATCTCTTGAAGAGGCAAAGAAAACCTAATATAATGGAGAGAAAGAGGGGAGGGAGTTGAGCATTGTGTAAATCTTACTCTCATTAGGTTGGGCTCTAAAAGTGTATATCAGACATTTGATTTCACATAGAAACTTATCTGTTGCTAGAGGGAAGGGGGAGGGAAAGGAGGAAAAGAAAGGGATAAACTAATAGAAGGGAAAATAGAAGAATCAGGGGAAAGGAGTAAAAACAGGGGGAAGGGATCTAAAGGGTGGAGTATTGTTTGGGGGAGAGGGTCATCAAAAGCAAAGTACTGAGGTGGGGGGAAGGGAGAAAGGGGAAAGGAAAGGGGAAAACATAACTTGGGTAAATAAGATGGCAGGAAATAAAGAATTAGTTATTCTATCTGTGAATGTGAATGGGATGAACTCTCCCATAAAGCGGAAGTGGATATCAGACTAGATTAAAAACCAGAATCCCACAATATGTTGTCTACAAGAACCACATCTAAAACATAGTGACACATATAGGATGAAGGTAAAAGGCTGGAGCAGGACCTATTATGCTTCAGGTGAACAAAAAAAAGCAGGGGTAGCAATCCTTATCTCAGATCAAGTAAAAGCCAAGATAGATCTAATCAAAAGAGATAAGGAAGGAAACTATATTTTATTAAAGGGTACCATAGATAATGTAGCAATATCTATACTAAATATATATGCACCAAGTGCAATAGCATACAAATTCCTAGGGGAGAAATTAAGAGAGATGCAAGAAGAAATAGACAGCCAAGCGATACTATTAGGGGATCTCAACCTTGCTCTCTCAGAATTAGATAAATCAAACCACAAAATAAACAAGAAAGAAACTAGGGAGATAAACCAATTGTTAGAAAAGTTAGGTATGATAGATCTATGGAGAAAGTTGAATGGAGACAATAGGGAGTTTACTTTTTTCTCAGCAGTCCATGGAACCTATACAAAAATTGACCATGTGTTAGGGCATAAAAACCTCAAAATCAAATGCAGAAAGGCAGAAATAGTAAATGCATCCTTTTCAGATCATGATGCAATAAAAATCACATGCAATATAAGGCCAGGAGAAAATAAACCAAAAGTTAACTGGAAATTAAATAATCTAATCCTGAAGAATGAATGGGTGAAAGAGCAAATCATAGACACAATCAATAATTTCATCCAGGAGAATGACAATAAGGAGACAACATACCAAAATTTGTGGGATACGGCTAAAGCGGTTATAAGGGGCAATTTTATATCTCTAGATGCTTACTTGCATAAAATAGAGAAAGAAAAGATCAATGAATTGGGCTTATTATTAAAAAAATTAGAAAAAGAACAAATTAAAAACCCTCAATTAAATACCAAATTGGAAATTCTAAAAGTAAAAGGAGAAATTAATAAAATTGAAAATAAGAAAACTATTGAGTTAATAAATAAAACTAAGAGTTGGTTCTATGAAAAAACCAACAAAATAGATAAGCCTTTAGTTAATTTGATAAGAAAAAGGAAAGAAGAAAATCAAATTGTTAGTCTCAAGAATGATAAGGGAGAACTTTCCTCCAATGAAGAGGAAATCAGAGCAATAATTAGGAGTTACTTTGCCCAACTTTATGCCAGTAAGTTTGATAATCTAAATGAAATGGAGGAATATCTACAAAAATATAGATTGCCCAGGTTAACAGAAGAGGATATAAATTATTTAAATAGCCCCATATCAGAAAAAGAAATAGAAGAAGCTATTAACCAACTCCCTAAGAAAAAATCTCCAGGGCCAGATGGATTTACATGTGAATTCTACCAAACATTCAAAGAACAATTAATTCCAATACTACACAAACTATTTGAGAAAATAGGGACAGAAGGTATACTGCCAGAATCCTTCTATGAGACCAATATGGTGCTGATAGCTAAACCAGGTAGGGTGAAAACAGAGAAAGAAAACTATAGACCAATTTCCCTAATGAATATTGATGCAAAAATTTTAAATAAGATATTAGCAATTAGCAATGAGATTACAGAAAGTCATCCCCAGGATAGTACACTATGACCAAGTAGGATTTATACCAGGAATGCAGGGCTGGTTCAATATTAGGAAAACTATCAGCATAATTAATTATATTAATAACCAAACTAACAAAAACCATATGATTATCTCAATAGATGCAGAAAAAGCCTTTGATAAAATCCAACACTCTTTCCTTTTAAAAACACTAGAGAGTACAGGAATAAATGGGCTTTTCCTTAAAATGATCAGTAGCATCTATTTAAAACCATCAGCAAGCATCATATGTAATGGAGACAAACTAAAACCATTCCCAATAAGATCAGGAGTGAAACAAGGCTGCCCACTGTCACCATTACTATTCAATATTGTATTAGAAATGTTAGCTTTAGCAATAAGAGAAGAAAAAGAGATAAAAGGAATCAGAGTAGGTAATGAAGAAACCAAATTATCACTCTTTGCAGATGACATGATGGTATACTTAGAGAACCCTAGAGACTCAACTAAAAAACTACTAGAAACAATTCACAACTTTAGCAAGGTGGCAGGATTCAAAATTAATCCACATAAATCATCAGCATTTTTATATATTACCAACAAAGTTCAGCAGCAAGAGATGCAAAAAGAAATTCCACTCAGAATAACGAATGACAGCATAAAATATTTGGGAATCTATCTGCCAAGGAAAAGTCAGAAACTATACGAACTAAATTACAAAACACTTTCCACACAAATAAAATTAGACCTAATCAATTGGAAAAATATTAAGTGCTCATGGGTAGGCAGAGCAAACATAATAAAAATGACAATACTACCCAAACTAATCTCCTTATTTAGTGCCATACCAATCAAACTCCCAAGAAATTATTTTACAGATCTAGAAAAAATAGTAGCAAAGTTCATTTGGAAGAACAAAAGGTCAAGGATCTCAAGGGGATTAATGAAAAAAAAGGCAGATGAAGGTGGCCTTGCTGTACCAGATCTAAAACTATATTATAAAGCAGCGGTCATCAAAACCATTTGGTACTGGATAAGAAATAGAGCAGTCGATCAGTGGCACAGGATAGGTTATCAGGACAATCTAGGCAATAACCTTAACAATCTAGTGTTCGATAAACCCAAAGACCCCAGCTTTTGGGATAAATACTCACTATTCGGCAAAAACTGCTGGGAAAATTGGAAACTAGTGTGTAAGAAATTAGGGCTTGACCCATACCTAACACCACATACCAAGATAAGATCTAAATGGGTTCATGATCTAGATATAAAGAGGGACTTTGTAAGCAAGTTAGAGGAACGTAATATAGTTTATCTCTCAGACCTGTGGAGATGGAATAAATTTATGTCCAAAGAAGACCTGGAACTCCTAATTGAACACCAGATGGATAATTTTGATTATATTAAGTTAAAAAGTTTCTGTAGAAACAAAACAAATGCAGACAAGATTAGGAGGGAAGCATCAAATTGGGAAATCATCTTTACATTCAATGG
>JAJPUD010001156.1:289380-313351 GCA_023553655.1 Myrmecobius fasciatus | reverse complement strand
CACCCCTGTCAGATTGGCTAAAATGACAGGAAAAGATAACGATGAATGTTGGAGGGGATGTGGGAAAACTGGGACACTAATACATTGTTGGTGGAACTGCGAACGGATCCAACCATTCTGGAGAGCAATTTGGAACTATGCTCAAAAAGTTGTCAAACTGTGCATACCCTTTGACCCAGCAGTGTTTCTACTGGGCTTATATCCCAAAGAGATCTTAGAAGAGGGAAAGGGACCCACATGTGCAAGAATGTTTGTGGCAGCCCTTTTTGTAGTGGCTAGAAACTGGAAACTGAAGGGATGCCCATCAATTGGAGAGTGGCTGAATAAATTATGGTATATGAATGTTATGGAATATTATTGCTCTGTAAGAAACGACCAGCAGGATGATTTCAGAGAGGCCTGGAGGGACTTGCATGAACTGATGCTGAGTGAAACGAGCAGAACCAGGAGATCATTATACACGGCAACAACAGTATTACATGATGATCAATTCTGATGGACATGGCTCTCTGCAACAAAGAATTGTCTCAAACCAGTTTAAATTGTTCAATGAAGAAAACCATATACACCCAGAGAGAGGGATATGAAATATGGACCACAACGTAACATTTTCATGATCTCTAGTGACATTTGCTTGCATTGTGTTGCCTTTCTCTGATTCTTTTTTTTTTTCTTGTAGATAGGATTTTTCTTGCATAACTTCTCAAGCATTTCAACATTATTAATATGTAGTGGACTTCCTGCCATCTAGGGGAGGGGAGGGGACTGGGGGTAAAATTTGTAATGGAAAGCTCTGTAAAGATCAATGTTGGGAAACTACCCACATACATGTCATACAAATAAAAAGCTTTAAATAAAAAAAAATATGTAAAGACTTGGCTATATGCACACATATTTGAAATCTTATTGATTTGCTATTTGACTATAATTTATTTGAAAGTCTAAAATTTAACCAGAATCTGATTTTTTCATTTGTAATCTGGAAAACAAAAACAATTCAGGAATCAAGATCCTGTTTACACTTTTATACAAGGTAAGACTCTGAATGAATGAAAAACCATAAGTTATTACCATGGTTCAGGAACAGGGATAAGCACTAGGGATACAAACATATAAAGAGAGAAATAGCTTCTGATCTCAAGGAATTTATATTTGAATAGAGCAGGTATTCTCAACCTGAGTTCTACAAACTCCTATAGGATCTATGGATAGATTTCAGGGAATCTGATAATAGATGCGAAAAAAATGGTAAGTTTTCTTCAATATAATTGATTTTCTTTGTAATACCATGTATTTTAATATATTAAAATATATTGAGAAAAGGTCAATAAACTTCACCAATCTGTCAAAGGGATATATGACACAAAAAAGTCAAGAATCCCTGTAATCGTGTGAAAAAACATACATAGGGTAATGATGGCCAAGGGCCATTTTGGTCAGGAAAATGATCTCAGGGGCATTGAGTTCATTTGTAGGGCAATTAACTGGCCCATTCTTTACAGAAGCAATGCTGGTGCCATTATTCCTTATTTTTAGATCACTTTAAAGTTTGCAAAGTGTTTTGAAAATATTATCTTATTTTATCTTCATAACAAATCGAGATACTATTATTATCCCTATTTTACAGATAAGGAAACAGACTGGCAGAAAATGGATTTTATTTACTCTTGATTTGATTATTATGTCCAGAGAAAAGGGAAGGGACAGTAAAATGTATTGCTAAGTGTCCCAATTTCCATTTTTATTCATTTTTATGATTTCTTATCATCTGCTTTATTTTAAGGCCAAGCTAATTTCAGGCTTACAATATTGAACAGGAAGATCTTGGATACCATGAAAATTGATGATAATGTAATCCTGTTTTTCAGGGTTCCCAGGGAAGGAGAAAGCATGGGTATAGGGTGGATATAGCTTCCCAGATAAGGAAAATACCTCTTAGGTACTTTATCTTCAATTTAGTCTTACAGAGTTGCCTAGAACAAGAATCTCTCCTATCCAAGGGATAGGAACTAGACCTGTGTAGTGCTTTGATTTGCTTAGGGTCACATAGTCTGTGCCTATTTTTTTTTAAGCTAGGACAATTTATTTTTTGTTCTGTCAAGTTTTAATTTATGATTTCTTGAAATATAACTCTGAAAAAACAAACTTAAAAAAATTGTGTTTCAAATGGAGATGATCTTTGAGTCATACCTGAATTCAAATTCAACTCAAATAATTACTATGTGATCTGAATAGGGTGGTACATATTAGGACTATCATACCCACCCACCCCACTCTTGGACACTAACCTAAGACTCCACTAGCATTTTTGGTGATTATATCCCATTGGTGATTCATATTTGTGTATCTAGAATGCACTTCTCCCCACCTCTACCCCTCCTATATAATCTTTTGGTACTTAAGGACTCAGTTCATGAAGCTTCTCCTGATCCCCTAGTGATTTTTTAATTGATTTCATTCCCTACCCCATCATGCAGCTACAAAAGCTGTTAGTGGACAGGGACAATCCCTTGTGTCTGATAACTGCATCAAGTTTTCTATTACTTAAAGTCTTGTAGATTACAACTTCAAAGAGATATTCAGACAAGGGGACACAATTTTCAAACCCTGAGTGGGATGTGCAAATGCCTTGTCAAATGCTGCCTGAGTAGCACATAGTAAGTGATTAATAAATGTTTGTTGAATGATTGATCTTTGGTTCACTAAAAAACCTCGTGCCTATCCTGGAAAAACTGCCATGTAACTATTTTGTAGTTTTGAAGTTGATTTTTTAAATCTAAGTGTAAGAATTAACATCCAAAGAATATGAGCCCTGGCTACATCTTTCTCCCTTATTAACTACTCTATCAACCTCCATAAACAACCCCACTAGGGTTGTGAAGATCTCTTTTCTGTCCCATTGAGATGACTTGCCATACATCACCAAAAGCACTATGACCACAAATTGTCAGATCACACTATGTGCTCTCTCCATGTTATTCTTTGTCCCCTTCAATCATGAAGTCAGCCACATAATTCAGAAGGTCATTCTAAACTTATATTCTGCTGTCAATACTAAAAGTTTTGGTGGTTCAGGCTCAGGATTAAAGCAAAATGAGATACCGGTTAATCACAGAACCTTTAACAAAAGAAATTTTATTCAATAATAGAATGGAAAAAATAGTCAACAGTGTTGATTCATGACTGATACAGTATTGGCTTAGTTGGACACAGATTCCCTTGTTTCTACATTCGTCATGATTGCAAGCCAGGTCAAGAAGAGTGCAAGTGGGGAGGAGGGAGGAAGAAAAATTTAGAACACGAGGTCTTACAAAAATTTATGTTGAAGGGGGGCAACTAGGTGGTGCAGTGGATAGAGCACCAGCCCTGAAGTCAGGAGGACTTGAATTCAAATCTGGTTAGTGTCTCAGGCATTTAACATTCCCTAGCTATGTGACTCTGGGCAAGTCACTTAACCTCAATTGCCTCAGCAAAAACCAAAAAAAAAAAAAAAAACTTAGGTTGAAAATTATCTTTACATATATTTGGAAAAATAAAATACTTGAAAAATAAGGAAACAAAAATAAAATAAAAAGAAGGATATAAAACAAGTAAGTTTGTCAGTGTTAAGGAGCCCTGACTTTTCCTACTCTGGGCTTTTATGTCTTGGGTGTCCATGAAGCAAATGTCAATTACCTGTGTCCAACTAGCTTATATGGCAGGAACCCTCCAGTCTTCTTAGATCCTGAGTAATGAATTTCTAATTGTGCAGTGGGGCTTACTACTGCAGGCTCTAACTAAATTAGCAGTAGATGTTACTGTTAACTACCAGACTCTGGTTACCAGTCATGGAGATAGGTAAGGACAAAAGGAAATAGCACTTATTAAATGCCTACTATGTGCCAGGTGGGCAGATAGGTGGTACAATGGATAGAGTACTAAGCTTGGAGTTAGCAAGACTCATTTTCCTAAGTTCAAATCTGACCTCAGATACTTGCTAGCTCTGTGACTCTGGACAAGTCACTTAACTATATTTGCCTCAGTTTCCCTAATAAGCTGAAAAAGGAAATGGCAAACTATTCCAGTATCTTTGCCAAGAAAATCCCACAAGGGGTCACAAAGACATAACTGAAACAACTGAACAACAAATATGCCAAGCATATTTTACAAATATTATCTTATTTGATCCTCACAATAACCTTTGGCAGTAGGTACTATGATAGTTACTTTTTTATTGAAGCTAACTGGCATAATGGATAGAATAAGGAGCCTGGATTCAGGAAAGCCTTAGTTCAAATCCAGTCTCAAATATTTATTAGTTATGAGACCCTGGACCTCAATTTTCTCATTCTGTAAAATGGGGAAAAATAGCACCTACCTCCCAGGGGTGATTGTGAGGATCAAATGATATAATAACTGTAAAGGACTTAGCACAGTACCTGGAATACATAGTAACGGCTATGTAAATATTAGCAGTTATTATTACAGGTGGGAAAACTGAGGCACACAGAGATTTGAGCAACTTATTCAAGGTCACTCAGCTGGTGAAGCTGGATCTGATTCCAGGCCCAGAGTTCTATCCACTGTATCATCTAGCTGTCTCTGATAACTAGGAGCCACCAGTCATTCATATCTTTTAGCGAAGGCAGAATACATGTCCTTACCCACAGACTCAAGCAGACTGGCTTAGTTGAACAGAAGTTTCTCCATTCCAGTAGATCTGAAGGTTCCCATGATCATCCCTGTTAACATTTATAACCAAGTAAAGAATAAAATCTTGCCATGGAGCTCAAAATCGTATCCAGGATTAAAGAAAATCTTTTTTTTAATAAGTTGTTTCTTTGTTTCAAACCACAAATGCAAACCAGAAGAAAAAAACATTATGAGTTCGCATCTATTTCATTTGATCTAGTTTTTGAGAGCCTATTTGATGGACAAAGCCCATCAGCAAGAGATAGAAAGAGAAATTCCATTTAAAATTACTGTAGACAAAATAAAATATTTGGGGGTTTACCTGTCAAGACACACCTAAGAACCATATGAACACAATTACAAAACACTTCTCATACAATTAAAATCAGATCTAAGCAATTGGGAAAATATATCAATTGTTCATGGCTAGGCTAAGCTAATATACTAAAAATGACAATTCTGTCTAAATTGGTCTATTTGTTCAGTGCCATACCAATCAAACTGTCAATATCTTATTTTATAGAACTAAAAATAATAATAACAAAATTCATCTGGAAGAACAAAAGGTAAAGAATATCAAGGAAATTAATGAAAAAAAAAATACAAAGGATGTTAGCTTAGCAGTACCAAAGCTTAAACTATATTTTAAAGCAGCAGTCATCAAAACCATTAGGTAGGGACTAAAAAATAGACTAGTGGATCAGTAGAATAGATTAAATACACCCAACACAATAATCAAGGCCTATAGTGATCTAGTATTTGATAAATCTTCAAACTCTAGTTTCTGGAATAAGAACTCACTATTTGACAAAAATTGCTGGGAAAACTACAAAATAGCATGTCAGAAAATCAGCATAAACCTACATCTCACACCCCATACTAAAATAAGGTCAAATTGGATATATGATTGGGGCATAAAGGATGACACCATAAACAAATTAGGAGAACAAGGGATAATTTACCTATCAGATCTTTGGAGAAGTATGACCAAAGAAGAACTAGAAAACATTATTAAATACAAAATGGACAACTTTGATTACATTACATTAAAAAGGGTTTGCACAAACAAAACTAACAGAAACAAGATTAAAAGAGAAGTACAAAGCTGGGGAAAAAATCTTTATAGACAGTATTTCTGATAAAGACCTCATTTCTATGAGCAGAACCAGGATATCATTATACACAGCAACAACAATACTATATGATGATCAATTCTGATGGACATGGCTCTCTTCAACAATGAAATGTTTCAAACCAGTTCCAATTGTTCTGCAATGAAGAAAGCCATATACGCCCAGAGAGAGGGATGTGAAATGTGGACCACAACATAACATTTTCATGCTCTCGATTAATGTTTGTTTGCATTGTGTTTCCTTTATCTGATTTTTCTTTCTTGTAGATACGATTTTTCTTGCACACCAATGATAAGTGTGGAAATATGTATACATATATCCGATTTGTCAAGTATTTTAACATAATTAACATGTAGTGGATATCCTGCCATCTAGGGGAGGGGTGGGGAATAGGGGGGAAAATTTTGTAACAGAAAGCTTTGTAAGGGTTAATGTTGAAGAATTACCCATGCATATGTTTTGCAAATAAAAAAAAAAAATCTCATTTCTAAAATATATAAAGAATTTGTCATATTTATAAGAATAAAAGTCATTTTCCAATTGATAAATGGTCAAAGGAAATGAACAATTTTCAGATCACAAAATTAGTTTGTAGTTATGTGAAAAAAAATGCTCTAAATCACTATTGATTAGGGAAATGCAAGTTAAAACAACTTTGAGGTACCATCTCACACCTCTCAGATTAGCTAAAATGACAAGAAAAGATAATGAAACATGCTGAAGGAGATGGGGGAAAACTGGTGCACTAATGCATTGTTGGTGGAATTGTGAAATGATCTAACCATCTGGAGAACAATCTGGAACTATGCCCAAAGGGCTATAAAATTGTGCATATCCTTTGATCCAGCAGTGACATAATGGTGTCTGTATTCCAAAGAAATCATAAATGAGGGGAAAGGACCCACATGTGCAAAAATGTTTGTAGCAGCTCTTTTTTGTGGTAGCAAAGAATTGGAAAAGAAGTGGATGCCCATCAATTGGGGAATGGCTGAACAAGTTGTAGTACATGAAGGATATGGAATATTATTGTTCTATAAAAATGAAGAACAAGCTGATTATAGAAAGGCCTGGAAAGATTTGCACAAACTGATGCTGAGTGAAACAAGCAGAACCAGGAATACACTGTACACAATAACAGCAAGAATGTGTGATGATCAAGTATGAAAGACCTGTTTCTCAGCAGGTCAGTGATCCGAAGCAATCCCAACAGACTTTGGATAGAAAATGCCATCTGCAACAAGAAAAAGATTTAAGGAGACTGAATGCAAATCAACACATGCTATGTTCATTTCTTTTTTCTGTTTTTTTTTCTCTCTCCTATGGTTTTCCTCTTTTGCTCTGATTGTTCTCTCCCAACATGACTCATAAAGCAATGTGTATTAAAAACAAATAAACTTACTACAATAAAAAGAGATGATCAGGACAAAATATTAATGTTAACTGAATTCTGATCCCAAATGTGGCTCATGCCATCTGCCTCAGAGGTCTGAATGCATGTTTAGAAATTGGTATACCAGGAAGCGTACCAGGAATGCATGTTTAGAAATTGGTATACCAGGAAAGGCAGATTTTGGTAGGGGGCTTCATTGTTGTCTTTTATGCCCACCAAGCATTTGACAGCATAGATGCTAAGGGAGAAGCTTGGGACATAGGATGGGATGAAATCTCTAGATCTCAGCTTTTCCTGTATATGGCATATAATGTCCCCATCCCCAACTCAACTTTTCACATTCTATATCACTGCCTTTCAATATTATATTACATGTTGCTCTGAATCCAGAGATGCACAAATAGGCAGTAAAATAAAGTTATATATATATATATTTTTTAACAATAGGCTAGTGATAGTTGGATATGTTGCTCATTTTGACCCTTTAATCCCCAGAATTTCTTTGCCCCCCAACTTTGGTGACTACCCCATCTGTCCCATTATTTTAGGTAGATCCCAACTATGCTTTATCTTGTTTCCTATTCCCCAGCCATCTGACTGACCACCGAGGAATCATGTCCTTGCATCCCTTTCTCCAAAACTCCCTCAAGTTTTGGAACCAAATCAACTCCATCATTACTCTAAGAAGGGGCTTAACCTATTCTATTATCACCCTACTCAACAGTCTTGTTGATTTCAGAACCTTCAGAATATCTATTCTTGGCTACAAGTCACCTATAATATATCATCTCCTCCTATTGGAAATGTTCCTTAAGCACAAGGATGGTTTTTGCTTTTATAAGGGGCCTTTGGGCAGGCAGTGAGTGGATAGAGTGCCAGGCTTAGAGTCAGGAAGATCTGAGTTCAAAATTGACCTCAAAAATTAATAGTTGTGTGACACTGGACAAGTCACTTTACCCTGTTTGCCTCAGTTTCCTTATCTGTAAAATGATCTGGAGAAGGAAATAGCAAACCACTTCAGTATCTTAGCCAAGAAAATCCCAAAATGGCTCATGAAAAATAAGACACAACTGAAAAATGAGAAAACAACAATAGCCTCTATAAACACCATAAAGGCTATATAGGACCCAGCCAGGAGGGCTAACCATTGAGTGTTTATCTATTTTCCAAAGTATTTAACTTTCTTTTAATGTGGTACTAAAACAAAAAACAAATCTTCGATCTGATATTGACTTCATATTGAACATTTTCTTGGCTTTTGTCCAGTCTGTGTCTTTCAGAGCTGGCAGCAGAATCACACAGGGAAGGTACATTTATTTACAAGTAGTCACTTGTTATTACTTTCTGTCAAGCTTCAAAGCCATCTTGTTCATTTAAAATGAAAGAGATCTCCCAAATGATCAAAGAATAACTAGGCATTTAGTTGGCTAGTGAAATAACCTTTATTTCAAATGCTATACAATAATATTATAAAGTAATTACTTAAGGAATTTTTTAACAGAATATGCATGTGTGTATATGTATATATATTTATGTATATAGTGCTTTATATTCTCCAAAGCACTTTATATATATATGTATATATATATATACTTTACATTAATAGCAACCTTCATTTGTGTTCTTTTAGAATTTAAAAGCACTCATAAATACATTATCTCACTATATGCTTCCAACAATTGTAATAAATGCAGGTATCATTTTCCCCATTTTAAAAAAATGAAAATAACTAGGTTAAGTAACTTATTCATAGTCATATAAGTTTTAAGTATCAGAATCAGGATTTGAACCCAGTTATTTTCACTACATGATTTCTGTAGAAGTGAAAATAATGTAGTGTTGGATAAAACATTTAATTTTCCTGGAACTGACTCTGGACTTACTGTTCCAATACACATGCACACCAGCAGGTTCCCAGAACTTGAGTTCCCAGAACAAGGTCAGCTGCATCTCCCTCTCAAGGACTCAATGGTAGACCTAAGGATTGAGACTGGCTTTCTAATGTTATCTAACTGGAGCCCCCATTCTGGTGTGTTTTTCCCAATATCAACCATCAATTATAATTCCTATTTCCTTTATAGCATTGATAACCTCCAGTGATGAGTACTCTAGTATCATTTAATCAATTAAGATGAATTAGTTTTCACAATGGTATATTTACTAAGAAGATTTATAAGGAGCAGAAATATAAACCATTCTCTGAATTGGACAGGACAGAGGAGAAGGCACTCTCCTCTATAACTCTTTAATCCCTGGAGAGAGTGAGCTCAAAGTTAAAGCCATTCCTATAAAGCCTTGACCCAAATTCACTTGCAAATGCAGTAGCATAACCAAGGGATAAACTGATGTCATTCCCATATACATAGCTAATGTCACCACTTCTTGGCTGCTTTCACTCCTTTGCTGGGTCAAGCTGCTCTGTGCCTTGCTCCTCACTTGCTCCTGCAAAATCTGGCACAGACCATATCTGGACCTTTGGAAGCTCATGCTTCCAAATTTTGAAAGCTCACAGAGTCATACACTGTTCCATTCCACACTTCTTCACTTAAGGGAATACAACAGTGCCTCAAGCTACACCAGGTCAGTGTCCTCATAACTTTCAGTTAACCCAAGTGGGGAAAGGGTTGCTGGTATTAGTTCTCAGACCATCCAGAGCATTAGAATGGTTATTGCCTCCTTGTTTTAATATAACTAGGAAGAAGAGAGGGGCAGAGGGAAATGGAGAGGGAGAAAAAAAGACAAAGAGAAAAAGGAGGGAAAGGAAGACAAAAAGGGAAAGAAAGAGAGAAAAAAGAGGAAGGGAAAAGGAAGAGAAGGAAGGGAGAGGAAAGGGGAGAAGAAAGAGAAGGGGAGAAAAGAAGTAAGAGAGGGAAAGAGGAAGGAAAGAGAGAAATAGAGAAAGAGAAAGAGGGAGAGAAAGTGGGAGGTGAAGGGAAAAAGGGAGGGATGAAAAAGGAAAGGAAGAGAAGAGAAGAAGGAAGGAGGGAGTGAAAGGAGATGAAAGGAAGAGAGGGAGGAAGGGAAGAAAAGAGCTCCTCACCATCCTTAATGATTTCTTGTTTGACTTGGATCCTCTGTTCTACCTTCTTCATGACAGTTGGGAATATTTTTGTTGAACACATATGTTCCTGTTTTATGTCTCATTTGAAATAAAAAATTAAAGGGTCACCAAAAAAGATCTCTACTATTATATCTGAAGAAATCTTATATGATTTTGACATATGAATGGGAGATGCCTTATTAGTTTGCTCTAATGAATTAAATGTGTTTTTATGATCAGGAAAAGAAAAAACAGTAGTATTATGGATTCTCTATATCTTTCAATCAACTGAGTGATGCTGAAAAAAAAAAAAAGCAATCCACTATGGAATAAAATTTGTAAAAGCATATAGACGCTTTTTAATCTAATACCCTTATCAAGAATATCTAGTGTGCATGTGGGTAGATTATTTTTATAAAGATGGCAAAGTAGGTCATGGGTCAGTAATTAATAATCTTTCAGTCACTGAGGTTTTCTTTGATAAAAATATTGTCTGTTTTTTTCTCCACAAATTTGGTAGCTTCTCCTCTCACATATCTTGACAGTCAATTCCTGAATATCATCAAAGCTGTGTCATCTCCATACTTCTCTGTATATACTTCATCCAGTCCAATTGCTTTTTCCATATTTGTATTCTTCAAAGCTATTTCTTCTTCCTCAAGACTATTGATGTTAATTATTGTGATGTTAGAACCTAAACATAGTTGCTCACCTCACTTTGCTATGATATTTATAATTTTTTTTACATGTTTTATATGCTTGTTGTCTTCCTTCCAAACTCATCCGTAAATGCTTCCTGGATGACCTTATGTCTCACTCCAAGCTTTATCTGATCATTCTGCATTATTATTATTTTTTTTTTACCTCTACCTGTTTGCTGACTTAGTGTTTGGGGCTCTGAAACCTCATCATGGGCTTGGGACTTTAGTTGTTATGCTCTCTTGTTCTATACATAGGATTCTCAATTTCACTTGTGGGATACTGGCCGGGATTTCATGTTATGATGTTAGGACAAGCCTCGTGATACTTGTTTATAGGCCCAGTTTATGGACAGATGCAACACCAGTCCATTTAGGGACTGTTATTACCTGGAGATATTTTGGAAAAGACCCACTATGGAGTATTATGGAGCCTAAAATAACTATTTTTCTGTGGCAACCCTGGCAGAAAAACATAGCTAGCAGAGGCTAAAGAGGAGTCAGAAATGTGTGCAGTAATTCTCCCCACCTAAATCTGTCCCATTCTTCTTCTCCCTCTTTCCATGAGTTAAATCCTTGATCCCAGAAGCAATCTTGCTAGCCTAATATTCCCCAAAGCCTGCCTTGGTCTTTATCATAACAATCCTGTTTATCAAGGAGAGACAAACTGGAGCTTAAAGCTGTGGGTGGTACATTCTTAACTCAGAAAACTAGTCTGGCCCTGTAAGCTTCCACTGCAAGCTGTATTGTGGGAACCAGTCTGTTCAGTTGCAGCAGAAGGGGTTTTCCAACAAAGACGTTTGTTTGCTTGCAAAGCAAACAGCGCAACTGGTCTATTGGAGTGCGTGGTCCCCTCCCCCCCATTTCCTCCCTGCTTTGGGCTGCTTCCTCATTGGCTAGCCAGTCATGCTGGACCTACAGGTTCTTCAGCTGTTAGCTGTGAAGGAGCCATATTTAACTGGAGGTAAGTAAGGAGACAAGCTGTCTGTAGCTCTGGTATTTGCACAGCCCTGGAGTCGCCTTGCTGCTCAGTCTAGAGAGAGAAGACAGATTGGTAGGAACAAGCCACCTCCTCTGGTTATAGAGGCCCCTAGGGAGGTGGGGGACTGCAGCTTGAATCTGCTCAGTGTCAGGTCAGCTTCAGATGGAGGAACCAGACCAGTGACAAGCAGCAGGAGCCCAGGATAACATGCTCTTCTGTCTGGCAGTTGCTGCATCATCACCTGGTCTCCGGGGACTGTCCTTTTAGGCCCTCCAGCAGCTATAGAAGAAGGAGAAACAGCAGCAACAACTCCACATCATCCCTTCTCTGGTTCTGTGGCAGACATCCCAAGTTGTTGGGAAAAAGACCAAGTTCAAGTTCAGGATTGTTCATGCTAGACCTGGAGTCTTTAAATCCTCCCACTCCCTGCCTATTCCAGCAGCATCTAGCCCCCTCCCTCCTATGTAACCCCACAGTGGACATAAGGGGAGGGAAGGTACCCGAGTCATATCATTTTGTCTCCTTCCTCACGCCCACTCTGGAAGATTATGCGTCAAGAGGGGACTGCTTCAACCTTGCCACCAATGGCCTCAGCCCCCATGCTACCCAGCCAAGAACCAGGCAGACCCTCCCATTCTTTCCAGCAGGATCCAGCTGGGGTCCACTGGGCCCCAGCGGAGATCCGGCACCTCCTGGCCATCATGGAGGAGCCGGCCATTAGGCGACGCCTAAAGACAGTCCACCGTAACACTTCTGTGTATGAGGATGTGGCCCGACGCCTCCAGGAACAAGGTTATGTTCGACATGCCCACCAATGTCGCACCAAGTTCAAGGCTCTCAAGGTGGCTTATAAGAAGGCTCAGGCGGCAGTCTCGCGCTCTGGGATGGCCCCTCAAGGATGTCCCTTTTATGAAGAAATGAATCGGGTGCTACAGACCCAGGTCACTGCCAGCCCTAAGCACCCTTTAGAGCCGGAACAAGAGCAGCGGTGTGATCTGAATTTTTCCAAAGGGCAAAGTAGGGATGGGGAGAATAGGGATGATCAGGAGATGGCCAGGAAGGGGTGTCCACCCCAGCCTTGCAAGCAACAGCAGCAGCAGCACCTCCCAGGGACAGAGCATCTGCTTAAGGCGGAGGGAGCAGAGCGGCCAGGTGATTTAAACCCAGACAGACAACCTGGAGCCGGGGCAGGAAATGACTGTACAAAAACCAGTCATAACACTGGGACCGGTAAGTAGTCAGGTGTCCTGAAGCCCCTGAGGGTGAAAGTGCTCAGAGGAGAACTAGAGAGGTTGGAAGGCTTCCACAGCTGGAGACACTGCCTGGAGGTGAAAGGAGAACCCAATTCAGGTCCTTTCCTTTCCTCCCCGGATTGTAGGCAAGTCCCTTCTCAAGACCTCAGATTCTTCATCTGTAAAAAAAAAGGAAAAAGTTCTTCTTAGACAAAATCTCCTCCAAAGTCCCTTCCAACCCTTAAAATTCTGTGATCCTGAGACTTAGCCCTAGGGTTTTAGTGTGTTTTTGTTTTAGACAAAATCATCTCCAAAGTCCCTTCTAACACTTAACATTCTATGATACTGAGATTTAGCTCTAGAGCTTCAGTGTGGTTTTTTTAAAAAAATTTTTAAAAAGTAAATATGACTAAAGGATTAGAATGGCAGACTCCTCTTATTTTAAGCAACTAGGTAAAGCAGTATATGAAACACCAAGACTGGAGTCAGAAAAAACTGAATTCAAATTTAGATGTGTGATCTTGGAAATCTTTGCCTCAGTTTCCTCAACTGTAAAATGGGGATAATAACATCATCCACCTCACAGAATTGTGAGGATCAAATGAGATAACTACAAAGCATTTAATATAGTACCTGGCACATAGTAGGTTTTATATAAATACTTTTACCCTTTCCTTCTTTCCATTCTGACATGCTGTCTCTTTATCGGAATCATGATAACTATTTGTTAAAAGGAAAGAAGGAAAAAAAGGGAAACAAGCATTTATTAAACACTTAGTTTATGCCAGGCCTTGTCCTAAGCACTTTATGAATATTATCTCATTTGATATTCACAACACCCCTCGGTGCTGTTATTATGCCCACTTTACAGTTGAGGAAACTGAGGAAGAAAGAAGTCATATAGCTAGGAAGAATCCAAGTCTATTTAAACTCAGGTCTTCTGACTTATTGTCTTCTTTATCCACTGTGCCACCTATCTGCCTCTAATCATAAATGACTATTTTTTATAAAGGTGGTTCCAGAATAAGATGAGGATGAATGGGAGGCAAGAAAATGAGAACTACTTTTTTTTTCTTTTTTCTTTTTTTGAACTTCTCTAGGTTTCCAGGGAAAGCCGGACCAAAGTCTGTCCCAAAGGGAGATACTATCACCGCCAAGCCCACCAGTAGTGACACCCATCCCCTATGGAAGACTATCTGGCCGGGTCCACCAGTTTCCACCAAGGGCCCGCAATTTCAGGAGGCACCAAACAGCAGCTGCCATGATTGCCTCCGAAATGGCAGAGAATCGCCGCCTGGTCAGTCAGCTGGCTCGGGAGTCAGCTGCTCAACTGCAGCACCATCTGGACCAGCACAATGCACACATGGCAACCCTGGTTCAGATGGCCCGAGACAGTTATGCTCAACGCCAAGAAGTAGTAGCTATCTTGCAAGATGTTGCAGATGATGTCCATGAAGGGGTGGCCCTATTGAGGTCTTCTGTTGGCTGCCTGGGTCAGGAATAAGACCTTCAGACCTCCGGCTCTTTCCCTGTCTTTCAGCCTTGGACACAGCTGGCATCCCAAGGGGAAGTGACTTTTTGTCTGTTTAGTTTTATTTTTTTAGTTGATTACCTTACAAGAGAAAAAAAAATTCTTTCAGGAGAAAGTCAATGGATAAGCTTTGGGGAAGAACAGAAGAATAGGGGGTTGTACAGCATGAGAACCAAGACTAAAGCTATGAAAGCAAAAGGGCTTGAGGTAGTGAAATAAAAAGGGATTTCTGGGAGAATTTTTTTCAAAGTTTCTTTGTGTTCAGATCTACTTCAGCCCAAGAGACAAAAATGGATTAAGTCTCCATTAGGTAGGAGCTCAGGGATGAGTAGGGCAACTAGGTGACACAGTGGATAGAACCCTGGGCCTGAAGTCAGGAAGTCTTACTGTCTTAAGTTCACATCCAGATTCAGATATTTACTAGCTATGTGATCCTGGGCAAGTCACTTAAACTTATCTGCTTTGATTTCCTCATCTGTCAAATGAGCTGGAAAAGGAAATATAATCCACTCTAATATTTTTGTGAAGAAAATCCCAAATGAAGCCCTGAAGAATCAAACATGACTGAACAACAACAGAGATGAATAACTAGAGAAACTTGAGTGGGATCATACTATATGTGTATTCCTACTCTTATCCCATCCCACCAAGCTGGGTAGTCTTCTTAAAAAAAACCTACACTTGCCAACAAGCAATTAATAGGTGCAGAGCAAATCTGTATGTTATTGGGCATGTCACTTGCTCTAGCCTTTTCTGTAAAACAAGAGAGTGCCAGAGACTCTCTTAAGGTCTATCACATCTGAGGGTTTGGATTATGGTAAATTTGGATTGCAGAGACTTTTACCAAAAGGTACTGAAAGATCAGTTCTTGATTTTTTTTTTGTATGATGGTTCAGTAATTTTTTAGTCATGCCCAAATCTTGATGATCCCATTTAGCTTTTCTTGGCAAAGTCGCTGGAGTGCTATTTCCTTCTTTAACTCATTTTACAGATGAGGCAACTGAGGCAAACAATTAAATTACCCAATGTCACACAGCTAATAAGTAGAATTTGAATTCATGAAAATGAGTCTTCCTGACTCCAGGCTCAACACTCTATCCACCGCACTAACTCTTCCTCTTCCTAAATTTATTCTTTTACCTCCTAGTTAAAAAGTAAAAGGGGATGGGAAGATAGTAGTATTGCCTATGCTTCAGAAGCTAGGATAAACATTGAACAGAATGCTGGGCTTAAAACTTGCGTTCAAATTCTACCTAGTATACTTAATAAGTATGTGATTCTAGACAAGACACTTAACCTCAGTTTCCTCTATCCAGTTTCCACCCTCTCCAGTGGATAGGGTGCCAGACTCAAAGATGGAAGACTCATCTTCTTGAGTTCAAATCTGGCTTCAGATACTTAACATAACTCAGTTTCCTCATCTATAAAACAAGATGGAGAAGGAAATGGCAAATCACTCCAGTTTCTGCCAAGAAAACTGCAAATGGGATTAACAAGGAGTTAGTCATGACTAAAATTACTCAACAACACTAACAAATAGTAGAAAAAGCACTGACGAGTTAAAGAACCGAGGCTTAAATCCCACTTCCTATGATAAATCACTTAACCTCCCTGGGCTTCGATTTTCTCATTTGTAAAGCAATTTAGTTAGATTAAATGACCCCTACATTCCCATCTAGCTATACCTCTGTGATATATAAATGTCCTGCCTTTTTGCTTTTCCCTTGTAGATTTCTCTCCAAGAGAGATGGAATAATTTCTGGGT
The DNA here is from genome assembly GCA_023553655.1 of Myrmecobius fasciatus. Taxonomy (NCBI): domain Eukaryota; kingdom Metazoa; phylum Chordata; class Mammalia; order Dasyuromorphia; family Myrmecobiidae; genus Myrmecobius; species Myrmecobius fasciatus. The sequence goes on along the minus strand of JAJPUD010001156.1, from coordinate 296,909 downwards.
ATCATTTAGATGCCTCATTTCTCTTCTAACCTTTCTACGAGAGTGGAGGTGACAAGAGCAGAAGTCCTGAATTAAAATCTCAGCTCTCCCATTTTTTTTCTTAATAGTATTTTATTTTTTCAAATACATGTAAAGATAATTTTCAACATTTATTTTTGTAAGACTTTGTGTTCCAAATTTTTCTTCCTTCCTCCTTTACCTCTTTCCCCAAGACAATAAGCAATCTGATATAGGTTAAACATGTGCAATCCTTTTAAAAATATTTCCATATTTGTCATGTTGTGCAAGAAAAATCATACCAAAAGAGAAAAAAAACATGAGAAAGAAAAAGCAAACAAACAAACAAACAAAGGTGAAAATAAGATGCTTGAATTCCCATAGTTCTCCATAGTTCTCTCTCTGGAAGTGGATGGCATTTTCCATTAGAAATTCCAAATTAGAAATTTATTAGAATTGTCTTGTTCACTGTATTGTTGAGAAACCAGCTCTATTATTAACTGCTCCTCTGACCTTATGCAAGTTCTATCAGTTTTCTGTACCTCAGTTTCCTGATCTGTAAAATGAAGTAATTCAACTAGATCCCCTCCATTCTCTTTCTCTAAATTCTAAAAGGGAATGAAGATCCAGGTTTTACATATTGGAAAACATTTAAATTCAGAATTTAATTTCAGAAGAAGGCACTTTGACATCATCTAACTTTACAAGAAAGGAAACAACTTTATCCAAGATCCCACTGTGAGTGATAGGCTGGTACCCCAGTTTTCCTGACCTCATATTCTTCCCACTTATCCAATGTGCTAGAAGATATATTTCTATGCCTAACATATATAGTACCTACTATGTGCCAGATACTGTGCTAAGCACTTTATAAATATTATCTCATTTAATCCTCACAACAATCATAGGAGATAAGTGCTATTAATATCCCTATTTTCCAGATAAGGAAACTGAGACAAATAGGTTAAGTAACTTGCCTGGGATCACAGCTAATAAGTGTCTTCCTGATTCCAGACAATTCACTCTATCTACTGTGGCTTCACCTAGGTCTATAAGATGACATGTTTAAAAATTGAAAATCCATTGACTTCTTGAAGAACATAAGGCCAATCAATCCACAAGCACTTATTAGTCAATAAATATTTATTAAATTACTACTATGTCACTGTGTTAAACATTGGACATACAAAGAAAAGACCTCATGGAGTTTACAGTCTAATAGAGGAAGACTTTCCAGAAAAGGAAGGTGAAAGAGGAGTGGAAGAGAAGGGAGAAACTTAGCAAATGCCAGGAGATGATAGAGAAATTCAAAGGAGTACGGTGGGAACCAAAGATGCCTACTATGTGCCAGAAACTGTATAAAAACTTAAAAATACATAGGTGGTAAAACCTTTGATTTAGATCTGGATTGTTTGCCTTCAAATACAATATTCTTTCCTCTAAACTATCTTTATCAATGTTGAAAGCTATTTTTGCATGTATTTTGAAAATAAAAAGCTATTATCAAAATAAAAAAATAAAGAATAGTCTCTAAGTCAAGGATGTAAATCTGAGGAATGTGACTCCTGGGAAAAGAGAGAAGAGAATTAATTATAGATGTAGACCATAATCTTCACTTTTTTGGGGCTAAGAGATTTCTCTCTCCTGTTCCATTAGCTGTGACTTCTTACATAGAATTATTTGCTAAGCAGTAAATGCTATTGGAGATGTTTCTTGCCTATTGGAAGCATGAGATACTCTGAAGGAAAACTCAAAAAGGAAAGGATATTAGGACTCAGCAATGCCGGGAGTATTAATTGCCTAGAATATCTATGCTACCTATATATGTACCTCTCAAATAGTGAATTTGATTTGTATATCCACTCTTCATTCACATCGTGCACATCAATGGGAAAACCTGCCCCAAGTTTATAGGGAAAATGGTTTACCCCTGTTGTTTTACAATGTTATTTCAATAAATACTTTTGCTTGAAAAAAAACAAAAACAAAAACAAAAACAAAAAACCAACTATCTTCACCATTACCAGAATTTACTTTGTAGGATCACACTTTAAAGCTGAAAGACACTTGAGAAGAAAAACATTTAGTTCAAGCCCCTCATTTTATACTTGAGAAAGCTCTGTCCCAGAGTATTTAAGTGACCTTGACCGAAGTCCCTCAGGGAGAAAACAGCAAAGGCAGAATTTGAACCCATGTCCTTGGACTCCAAATAAGGCATTCTTACCACAACACCAGATTTCTGATTATATACTTATGTTCCTGTTCTTAGGATAATTGATAATAGGTCTTGTCTTTTTCCCCCTTTCTTTGCATTCCCAGCCTTTATCCCTAGCATATGTACATGTAGTAGGTGTTTAATAAATGTTTGCTAACAGGAAATAGACATAAGAGCTAGGAAGGAGCTCAGAGATGATATAATCCCACCCATTCATTCTATAGATGGAAACCAGAGATACTAAGTCCCTTGTTTAAAGATCCCACAAATGACAAAACAAAACAAAACAAAACAAAAAAACAAGTATTGGCTTTTGATCTGAGATCCTTCAATTCCAGGAAGCTGCTAGGTGGCTCAGTGGATAAAGTGCTAGACCTGAAGTCAGGAAGACTTCAAATGCAACTTCAGATACTTCCTAGCTACGTGAAAGTATAGGGAGAAGCTGTGTGAGAAAGTAATGTAACCTCTGTTTGCCTTAATACACTGGAGAAAGAAATGACAAACACTCCAGTATCTTTGCCAAGAAAATCCCATGAAGAAAATAGCCTATGGGGTTGCTATGAGTCCCACGGGACTAAACAACAAACCCTCTAATTCCAATCTGGTTTTCTTCATAGAATTAGGATTCATCCTAAAGGAAACAAATTGTCCAAACAGCATTTTATCAAAACTTGGAGTTGAGTTTTGTTTTAAATGTAAACGCTGCTATAATTCTTCATTGCTAAGGAACTCTGCAGGAAGGAAGCATTGAAGAAGGAGGAGAATTAGATAAAAACAAATGAAATAAAAGCTGGATTTGGAGGCTGTCACTTGCTGAGAAGGGAGATCACTTTAGTTTTTCCAAAATCCAATCTCTCTGGATTTCTCTCCAAGGTCAAGTCCCTATTTTGATCACTGTAGCTTTCTGAGAAAGTAGCCCGTTGCCCAACCTTCAATTCTGGAGGAGGAAGAAGAAGATGGGAAAGATGGGTTGAAAGAGGGACATGGAAGATCTTAAACAAGGCAAGAGGGAGGTTGAAAGAAGAACCCCAAAACTACATGTCTTGGAATTCCATGGGGCTGAGACTACAGATGTACCATCCAATAGAGAAAATGCAAAGGCTATAACCATCTGGGGATCAATCACAGCTTTAAGGAGGTGGTTACTATCAGAACTAGTGGTCATTTTCTACCCATGCTAGAACATTGAAAGGGATGACTCTAAATGTATTTCTCAAAAGTGAATCTTCCTCTGCTGTGAAGATTCATTTCTCTACTATGACCCACATATACCCTGTGTCATTCCCATTTCTTTATATATGCTCATGCTTGTTCCCCCACATTCACTTCCACATCCCCAAAGTGACCTCATTAGCATTTGTGGGTCTCCAAACAGATGGCTACTGAATCCTCTTTGAGACCATATATTCCTCAAGGTGCCATACCCTCATAGTCATGAGAATGCTAAATAGTGACTCTCACCTCCCCCTTCTTCCCCATCCTAAATAATTTTAATCTCCTTGGAAATACACAATATTTGTAGATCACCTCTCTCAAATTCATATTTGTAGGTAAAATATGCATAGAGAAATAGAAGGGCCTTGAACTAAGGAAGACCTGGATTTATTATTCACCACTGACATATATAGGCTGCCGTTGCCCTGGGTAGGTCACAGCCTCAAAGAGGTCCAAGCAATTTTCTTTCTTTTTTTTAAATAGATATCAATATTTCACATGCAGCATATTTATATGTATACACACATACATCAAAAAGCACATGACAGTGGGTGAGGGAGAGCTGGTCGAGGAGTCAGGAAGATTTGGTTTGAAGTACACTTGGGGTACACCCTGACACCTGTGTAAATCATTGAACCTCTCAGTACCCCCAGGCAACTCCAAGATTAAGTTTCAGGTCTGGTGCATAAGCAAGGGAGTTTTTTCAATGGAATTTTTCAGCCAATAAAATCACAGGTCCAGTAGACACAAACACACACTTATGCATATATGCATGTTTTCATTCATTCATGCATGTATATATAGGTGTACACACATTTACATATGTACATTTGTATATGCGTATATACACATACATAAATACAAATTATTCTATTTATACAAAAATACATACACATATTTTACTTTTGATATATGTATATATTTTTTCTGTACAACAAAATTCTTGTCCTGCAAATAAAAAAAGTGAGGATATTAGAGTTTAGGATAAAAGCATCAATCAACCAAGCCTTGCCACTATGAACATATTGTTAGACTACTATGGCAATTCTTGTAATTTTCTTGTAAACTATAAACTATAAATTCTTGTAAACTATAAATCTACTCCCTAAATCCATTTTTAACAAGTACTGTCAATAATACATCAAGCAATATATACTTCTTTTTTTTCTTAATGCTCTGTATTCAGTTACTCTCAATGCTCAAAAAAGTAGGGGAGGAAAGAGGAATGTGATTCACCCACAGAGTTGTAAATATTAATAGCAGAGATTTATTAATGAAATGCTGGGGAAAGAAATAAAAAAGGACAGATTAGGGGAGATTTCACTGTCTATCCTGCTAAGCCTCCAGGATTATATGTTGGACGATGGCTTGATGCATTTTCTGCCTCATTTTCTTTTGTGTCTCATCATTAGCTGGCGATTCTGCAATATCAAGGATGGAAGCCCCCATCCCACGCATGGTGGAAGACCTCTCCTCAATCAGTACATAGATTGTGAAGTAAGCAACAACCAATGATAACCTCCCCGATGCTCTCAGCCCAAAAAGGCACTTTGGCCAAGAGACACTGCCACTGTGCTCTCAGCTGCATGATCAATTGTTCTTTTAGCAGCAGATAGCCTCTTATTAAAATGCACTTCTCAGAGGTGGCAGGTTGGCGATATGGAACCATCAGCCTCATCACCAACCAGAACAGGCCTCCGATTTCTTTGTGGATAGGTGGGAAGAGGGTGCCCATGTCTCCTTTTTTGGCAGATCCAACTTGCTTCCAACATGTGGAGGTCATAGCTGGAACCTGGGCAACTAATAAACACGTGGCTGAACTGGAACCTGGGATCGGCCAACTGAAGGATAAATGAAAAATAATGGTGCTAGTCCCACTGGGTTTTTTCCCATCCTTTGAGGCAGCACACCTCGATATGAGTGCTACCAACAACCCTTGTACACACTGGAAAACTAGCCCAGAACATCTCCATAACCTTTTTAAGATCAGGTTAGTTTTCCAGGAGGTGTCAAAAGCCCATGCAAATAGCATCCACAGCCTGATGAAAAGCATGTCTAGCACTAGATCTTCCCACCCCAAAGGGCTTAGCCACACACCAAAAAGGCACAGGAGAAGCCAAACAGCACAAGTCAATGGCTACCTTGCAGGGCCCTTCGAGAGGGAGCTTCATATGTTGAAGATATGGGGCCAGCCGGTCACAAAAGTAAGAGAAGATCTCCGGAAACATTAGGAAGGTTTGCTGCAGCACTAGGGTCTGGCTGCCAGCCTGGAGAAGGTGGGGAAGGTTGAGCCCCTTTGGCTTCTTCTTTCAAGGGGCTGGAATATGGCAGGCGTTTGGGGCTCTATGAGCAGAGAGCTGATGAGCTCCAGGGTCCTCTGAGTATGAAGGATGGCTTGGTTCAGGTTGGCCTGCATGGTCTGGGCCAGAATAGCAGTCTTCTCAGCTTCCTCACTCTCTGCTACAAAAGTTGCTGCAACAGCTGCCATTTGCAGAGCTGCTTCTGCTAGAAGCTGTAGACCTTGCTGAGCTTGTTCCATGAAATAAAATTTGGATGTCATGGAAGACATGGAGCTGAGAAGCACCTTTCCAGATGGTAGACAACTTAATTCTTGTCCTCCCAATAAAAAGTGAGATAGGCAGAAATCTTGGGATGGAGCCAACTGGTTTTCTACTGAACCTTATTAAAGTAACTCAATCCTTGTAAATACATATATATTCTTTTCCATCTTCTTACTGGCATTGTTGAAAGAGCTAATGAGACAGTCTGAGGTAAATGACATAATTGATAGGCTAACAGATAAGCTTGCTCTCCTTCCCACACACTGATATTTCCTTATTTTTAAATATTCTACTTATAAGCAGGCATTTCCCCCTTCTCCTGTCCTTTAAAAAAAAGCAAACATATTGGTGAGATATAGGAAATTTCTTCCTATTCTCCAAATCAGGGAGTGTTAATGAAAAAAATAAATAAGCAGGTTACTTGACCAACCAGTCTTACTTGCTTTTCTCAGATGTGTTTACAATTCTTTTCCGCCAAGGGTCACTTCCTTACATCTGTTTTCAGGTTCTTGGCTGAATTTTTAATTCTAGGTTTCAATTGTGAGAAGATAGGATGCCTCCTCTTCACCTGTTTCACAAAGGTTGAACAAAGAGGGCAAATTAAAGACTGGAGTTTTCAGAATGAAAGCTATTATCAGGGCATGAGGTTTAAAACTATAAATTTCAGTTTGTCAAGGCATTGACTGTTATCAATAAATTTTTTAAACTATTAAATGATCTGCATGTTTGTAGACCCAAGAAGTGCCAAGGGGAATATTTTTACAATAATCACTATCTAGATAAAGCTGAAAGTAAGCTCAAAAGTCATTCTGTTCAACTGCTTAATTTTAAAGACACAGAAATTCAGACACAGAATTTAAATGACCTACTCAAGTAATAGTAATAAGTATCAGCAATGGGAATTTGAACACAGGTCCTCATGGACTTAGAGACCTCACAGGTCACTGACTCCTTATTTTATAGATAAAGAAATGTAAGTCCAGGCAAGTTAAATGACTTTCTCAATATCACACAGCCAAAGGCAGAATTTGAACACTGGTTCTCTTACTTATTATTATTATTATTATTATTATACCTTGACATATTAATATAATAGATAGAATCAGGAAAACCTAGGTTTGAAATCTATCTCAGATACTTACTATATTTGTAATCTTATTAAAGTCACTTAACCTCTGTGAGAATTGATTTCCTCATCTATGAAAATAAATGGGTTGGACTCCACACCCTGCTAATTGGCAAAAAACAAAATGGCAACAGTCAATGTTAGAGAGGTGGAGGGATGATAGACACATTAATATATTGTTGGCCAAATTGTAAAATGGTTCAACCGTTTTGGAAAGCAATTTGAAATTATGCAAATAAGGTGACTAAAACTGTCCATGCTGTTTGAATCAGACTTTATTCCAAGGCTTATATCCCAAGAAAGCCATTAGTAAATTAAAAAAAAAGTCTCCAACATGCTCCAAAATATTTATCACAGCACGATTAAGATTTGAAAACATAGGGGTAGCTAGGTGGTGCAGTGGATAGAGCACCAG
>JAJPUD010001156.1:236475-289280 GCA_023553655.1 Myrmecobius fasciatus | reverse complement strand
AGCCAAGAAAATAACATACCCAATAACTGCAACAATGTAAATGGAAAAGAAAAAAAAAACACATGCCAAAAAAACAAAAGTCAATGTAACAAAATTATAAAGATCAAGCAGGACTCAAATGAAATGATATAAGAAGACCATCCCAAACTGCCTCTTTATGAAGGTTATATATTGCACATGTTTCCAGACTTTCCCAATATAACAATCTATTATGTAGATTCTTTTTTCTTCCTCCCTCCCTCTTTCTCCCTTTCTTTCTCTCTCTCTCCTTCCTTCTCTCTCTCTCAAAAAAAATATAAAACATTGTTTATATGGATTAGCTTGGGGAAGGGAAGAGGACTCAAAAGTCATTCTGTCCAACTGCTTAATTTTAGAAGCACAAATTAGAATTAGGATACCATAGTAGTATAAGAAAACATCAATAACAAATTATTATTTTTAAATGAATTGATTTTAAGGAACTCCTAGGTCCTACTCTGCTCTAAATCCCATTGTATTATTATTCTAGAGTCAGAAAGAGAAAACTCTTTCCTTTTCTTACTATTAATATTTGCTCCAGATGAACATCATACCCAAAGCAAAAGAGGTGGGGGGGAGCACAAAAGTTGTGTCATAAGTAGACATTGCTACTAACTGTTACCATTAGGCAAGGTATAATCTTTCTGGGTCTTCAGTAGCCTCACCCAAATATAAAGAGGTTGAACCAAATGATTTCTTGTGTCCTTTCTAGCTTAAATATTCTATAATTAATGCTAAATTATTCAATAAGGGAAGACATAAGAATCCCTGACAAAGCTTCAATCTAAACGTTTAATGAGAGAGTATAGTCTTGGACTTGATAGAGTCCTAGTCTTGGAAAAAGGAAGGCTGGGTTCAGAATCCACCTCAGATACTTACTAGTTGTATGATGCTTGATAAATAATTTGACCTCTCTTTCCTTGTTTTTTCATCTGCAAAATGAGGAAGCTGGGCTATGATCCAATAATTCAGGGTGTGAATTGAGCCTTCTATTCATCTCAAGATGTATATATGGATATCTAAAATGGATATAATACTATTTTATACCTAGGTGAAGTCTAAACTACCAGGGAAATACTAGCTCTTTAGACTAAAATATGTCATGATATATTAAGTACCATTTTACATATCAGCAAAAGAGATGGAGACATGAGGTTGATTTGGCACCTTCTTGATTAATATTAGCTGTTGTTGTTTAGTCATTTCAGTCTTATCTGATTCTTTTTTTCCCTGTTTGGGGTTTTCTTGGCAAAAATAATATAGTGATTTGCCTTTTCCTTCGCTAGCTCACACATGAGGTAAATTTACAAATTTACAAATAGGGTAAATGACTGCCTAGGTTCTAGTAAGTATTCTGATATGATGAGTTGGCTTTAGGACCCAACTCTCTATCCATGGCACCCCACCAATACTGTTACTTGGGTTTTGATTAGCAATTCTCTGCTCTTAGGGTATCAGGCATGTTCCTAGAACTGCAACCACCCATCATCAGATGTCAGACAGATCTTTCTGACATTCTTACCCTCAGGACTTAAAGAATGAATTCCATTTCTACCCCATTCAGCTTCATTTTTCATAATCTTAGAGTTCTGGCAGCTGGGTGGTACAGTGGATAGAGTACTGTACCTGAATTTAAGAAGACCTGAATTCAAATCTATTTTCAGACACTTAATTATGTAACCCTGGACTTCCTTAGCCTCAGTTTCCTTCTAGTATGGTACCTATCTTCGAGGATTGTTGTAAGGATCAAAATGAGATAACATTTGTAAAGTCTTTTGTAAATGTGAAAGTAAAGGCTATCATCATCATAATCTTATCAGTTACTTTTCCAGTATAGATAGAAAATCATTTTGGAGCCAGAAACTCATGGGTTTGCATGATTTCTCAGATACTTACTACTTATAACTTTATTTTGTTCTGTGGATCTCAGGTTCTTCATCTATAAAATTCAGACCTAGGGAGGTTAAATGAGATAAAGCAGTCACTTCCTCACAAGGTTTTTGTGAGAATTAATAAGGTAATATGTAAAACTTTTAGCAAACTTAAAATGCTAATAATGTAACATAATAATAACTTTGTTATTAGCATTATCACCACCATTACCATCATCCTCATTATCATGATTTATTTTCTTTTGAGTAGGATTCCTTGTTCTACATCTACTGACTAAAAGGAAATATTTTCTGCACTGTTTTATTTCTAAACTCTTCTTTGCTTCATTCAGCTCTTTAATCCCACAATTCAATTTCATGTCCTGGATTAAAAAAAAAAAAACCTTTCCTATTCCTGAAAGTTCATACCTTATAAATAGTTGAAGTTGATTGTCATCATCCTTTCTTCTTTAATAATTTTTCAGCCAAGTTGCTGGCAGGTTGACATCTCAGATCTCATAAAATGTCATACTGCTCTGGTCTCAGTTTTTCCCATGAGGACCTAGCTCTCTGGAGGTGCCTTCTGGCATAAAAATTTGTGGTTTTCAAAAATAATAATAAATAAATTATTAATAAGATAACAATATGTAAAATAAATAATAATGAATAAAATAATGAATAAATTCTTTTTTTTAATTGTGAATTTTTAAACAGATCAAAAACCATCCCTCTTTGCACTTCTCTCATCTGCTTAGATTGTTGCTTACCTGGACCTAATTAAGTATAGCCCAGTAAATATGAGCACCTCAGTGGACTGGTTCCGGAAGTTTCCAAACATGATTTACTTAGCTGTCCCCTTGTACTATGTCCTTTTAACTTAACTGGAAGACCCACAACCAAGACTGGTCAGAACCCAAGCTTTCTACATATCTCTGATTTTGCTCTACCTTTGCCTCCTTCTATCCCTTCCCACTTTCCTAAGAATACTGGACTCCCAAGGGACCAGGAGAAACATATCCAGGATCTCATTAAATCACATCACTTAGCAAAATGTTGGTTCTCCACCAAAGGCACAAGGGGCTTCTGAAAGTTTTTTTGTTTGTTTGTTTGTTTTTTGTTTTTATTTTTAATAACCTCTAAAATACAAAGTGGGACAAGATAATTCCAGTGGCACTTGTGGCTCACCTGACTGACACCCTCCCTCTCCTGATCTATATCTGGCCACTGGGCCCAGATAGCTCTGGAGGAGTGAGGTAGGTGACCTTGCCCAGCCCTCCCTCACTTAAATCCAGTTAACTTGCATGTCATAGCATCACCTCCTCATCCCAAGAACAAATAACAACAACACATAGATAGACACCCACTCTTGACCCATACCCGCTGGAAGGCTTATTAAAGGGACTAAGCCCCCATACTTAGTGAGGTCACTTGCCTCAGAGGAGTAAGCTGCTACTGCTGTGCCTGCTGTTTTGAGACCCAAGGAACCCTCCCTGTGAAGTGGACATTCTAGGAAGGGTTAACCAAGTCCTTCAGTATGAGGATGGAACAGAGCCTTGGCACCAAGTCGGGGATGGAGGGAGAAAGATAGTAGTTACATGGAACCTTTAGCCAAAAATATTGGAGTGTGAAGTGATGAATGAGAGAAAGCTCTCAGTAAAGTCTCATGTAAGAGCTTTGCGGGGACCTGGGGAACGATCGGCTAAGGGAAGATGCTAAGATCTAACCAGAAGGGCGGAGCAGGTACCCATTACTTACCTAGCAAAGGCGGGGCCGGGACCCGGGTCACTCCCCCAGCGCAGCTGCTGCTCGGTAGCAATGGCCAGCACTGGGAGAAGCGGGCAGTCCGGACCGCCAGCCCCATGCTGTTTCTTGTAGGGACTCCTCTCTCCTCCTCTCTTCCTCCCATTCCTTCATTCTGTTTCTCCCCAATCCCCTCCCTTCTCCCTTCACATCCACCACGTTTCCCCAGATTCTCCTTCCTTGACCAAAAGTAAAATTGGAGGTGTGGGACCCAATAAATTGCAATGGAAGGGCTTTAGTCAAGAAGGATATTCACCTAAGAGGATGATAGAGGCGGATGGGAGGAATGAAAAGGTATCCATCTCCTGATTTACTAATAATAATGGGTATTTATATAATGCTTTAAAGCTTACAAAGGATTAGTACAATTATTTATAAAGGGTTTTTCCTCCCCACAGCGTTGTGAGATAGATTGTCCCGAAAACTGTTATCTCTATTTTATAAATGAGGAAATCAAGGCCTAAGGAGATTAAGTGACATGATCTGACCAGTATTCAAACTCAGGTTTTTGAACTCCAAGAACTGTACTCTTTTCATTACAACATGATGCTATTTTCACCGGCTATATGCCTTTCCTTCGCGCCAAAAAATAAATAGCCCCAATACCCACAAAAAGAAAAACCAGAAATATTTATCCAGACTTCTCTCCCATTTCCTGCTGTAACGTTTGCTTTGGTCTGAGACAAGGGCCAAAAATCATGGTCAATTCTCCTCAGTTTGACTTCCAGGTCCCTTGTCCATTGATCTAATTTCATATTTCATGTCCCTGGAAACTTTCAGTTTCTAAAATTGAAGAGGGCCGAAAGTTAACTCTTTCTGCACTCTAAACTTTTATATACTATACTCTTAAATAATACATAGTATTTTGTATGCATTTTATGTTACATAGTTTTGTGTGTGTGTATTCATAAAGACTATAATCTCTTTTGAGGCTAGGGTTTAAGTCATCCTTATTTGTTTTCCTCCATAATATGTGCCCAATGTTTTTAAACTTAAAAATAATGGCAGGAAGCAAAGAATTGCAAACAAAATAGATCTTTATAAACTGGAGAGTGGGTAGTGGTATTCTGGAGCAGTCTCTCACTATTAAGAGCTGATTGTTAAATTTTCAATGTGAATATTTATACTTTGGATATTAGCAAATGCTACAAATCAGAGTTTGATCTGTTGTTTTGTTTATTATCTAAAGAAAATAATGGAGAAAATGTTAATAATGCAAATTAATTTTAAAATGTATACTGTAGTACATTTTCCCCCTCAGGGATTGTTAAACATTTACCAGCATACTCCCTGAATGTCTAAACAAATTGTGACACATGACTACAGTGGAAAATTACTATACCTTAGGAAAGAATAGGAAGAATCATAGAAGTATGGGAAGACATATGAATTAATATAAAGTAAAATAAACAGATAGGTTATTCTTGTATTTCATTACTATCAATAATACATACTTAAAAGGATTGATAAATATTTGAATGCCTATTCATCTATATTAAGCCTGTGATTCATTAAAACCCTGGGATTTTTTTTTAAGATGTACTGTTGCTTAGTTTCACTTTACTAATATTGTATATATTGCAAGTTGATTTTCTTTTCCCAAATATAAGACTTTATGTTTATCCTGACAAAATTATATTATATTACTTTCAACCCTAAATGACAAGAATCTAGGTGACATCACAAATAGAGCACTGGGTGTGGAGTCAGAAAGACCTGAACAGTAATTTAATTTATGTCTGCTTCAGTTTCCTGAATTGTAAAGTGGGGATAATAATAGCAACTATTTTCCACAATTGTCATGAGAAACAAATGAGTTAATATTTGTAAAGCACCTGGAACATAGTAGGCATTTAATAAATGTTCCCCTTCCTTCCCCTAAAATACTGTATTAGCCCTCATAAATGAGTATAATCTGTTCAACATGAATATATGGTGTGATATGGCAGACAAAAGAACTAATGCTGTTTTGGGGTTTGCTCAGAGAGACTTTAAAGGCCAGGATCAGAAAAACAATAATAACATTGTTCTCTGCCATTGTCCACATAAAGTAAAGACCAGCCAGAGCAGGTTAAAGAGGCTCGTAAAGAACCTTAAGAATATGAACTCAAAGGAGTTAGAATTTTGTTCTGAAGCAACAGAAAGCCATTAAATATGAGAATCAAGGGATGAAAGCAATGTTTCAACAAGATTAATCTATTTCATCCAATATTAACTGGAGAGGGGAAAGACTAGAAACAGAGTTAATTAGAGAGCTATTGCTGTAATTCAGACGCAGGGGTTTTGTGAACTCTCAAAGAGTGTTTTCTTTTTATTTCTTTTGTACTCTTCACAATGATTAGCAAAGTGCTGAGTTATCTTTTTATCTTTGACTTGAGTTACAGATCATATAGTTGAGAACATAGAGAACTAGGTTTGAACAGACAACAAATTTAATCGTTAATCTCTGTAGTCTCTCTCTCAAAAAATAAGACAACTTTCATTTAAATTTCCTTTGTTGCCCTTGAACTGTTCTATATTTATCATCAAGGATATTTTAATTTGAAGCAAAGCATTAATTTACATTAAATTTCTTTGATGATAGAAGCATCCCCCACCCACTTCTTATAAATAAGAACTGATGCTTAGACAAGCAGAAGGATCCAGATTTCTTGTTCTTTTCACTATAGGAGAGCAGCAACATGGCCCAGTGGACAGGAAACCATCGAGGAAGTTCTGCCACCTTTAATATACATTGGTTGTAGGATCCTAGGCAAGTCATTTAACCTTGTTCAGACTCAGTTCAAGTTGAATTGAAGGGCCTTAGAGTACTTTTGAGATCTTTCTTTTATCGGGCTCATTTCCCCATTCAAGTACAACCCCATAATTTTAATATGGGATAGCCTTAAGCCATCAGCTTTCTTTATAATCTTATAAGGATTCAAATTTAAAAAGCTTCAAAATGGAATATTTTTATTTGCATGGTAAAAGATCCCAAAAGGACTTGCATCTGAGCTCACAGTTTTAGGAAATTCTGTAAGTATTCAAGCTGCAAAGATGTCAACCTGTATTTTTCCTCATCTTGGAATTAACCCTGCATAGCTCCAGTCCCTATCTTTATTCTGATTCTAGAGAATTTATATATTTAAAGATAGAAGAGAATTTAGAGACCAATAAGTCCAATTCTTTTGCTTTACACAATGTGTTTCCCTCTCTTATAGATTCATGAAAAATCAAAGGTTACATACAAAGGAAGCATCAGATATTCGAACCCATGTCCTTTGACTCCAGAGTCAGTGTCCTTTCTACTGTACCATGCTGCCTCACAATGGCTACAAATTGCTAATTCTGGTTTAGTTAGATATTGTCTATCAGGCTGATTCTGATTGTCAATTAATGAGGTGATTTAGCTTTTGGATTGACTCCTGACTTGTAATGGGCTATCATCTACAATGATGATGTCAAACTCAATATAAATAGAACCCTGCAATCTGCATGTTAACTTAACAAAATTAACCTTATTTATGCATTTTTATTTATTTTGATAAAAATTTTCCATTTATACTTTAATTTTGTTTGAGTCTTTTAGGAAGAACTACTAGATGGAGCAGTGGATAGAACACTGGACTTGGAATCAGGAAAACTCATCTTCATAGCTTAAAATCTAACCTCAAGTATTTATGAGCTGTTTGGTCTTGGGCAAGTTATTTACCCCATTTGCCTCAGTTTTCTTATCTGTAAAATGAACTGGAAAGAAAGTGGAAAACCATTCCAGTATCTTTCCCAAGAAAACTGCAAAATAGTGTCACAGAGTTGGATAGGACTTAATCTCAATAGCAACAATAACTTTTAGGAGTTTGGCAGGCAGCTGAGGTCAGTGGGTTGCAAATTTGACCTCTATGCTCTAGATTACATTTCCCTGTTCCTCAAATCACTTTATCTCTTAGGAGTTTCTCTTAGAAACAGAGCTCTGAGGAGAAAAAATGGGATTGTAGGGATTAATTTCTGAGAGCCAAATTGATCTTGGATGAAATGTTAAATGAGAGCCAATGTGGATAGATGGCTTGAAATTGTTTCTTCCAAAGATTTGGTAGTTCAGAAACATTAATGCAGAAACAGAAAAAAAATCCTAAAACTAAAATATAACTTGAGAGAGCTCACAACATCACATACAAGGGATGTACCTTGTACAGGTATAGTCTTGCCCCTATATTGTAGTCTAAGAGGTAAAATTTTTAATGGCTGAAGATTTTATCATTTACTTTGCTAGTCTAAGTTGTTTAATTAAGAAGACCTCATCACTGAAAAATGTCTTTCTTTCAGGAAAGTCCTTAAAAGTTTTTAAGGAGCAAATGCTAATAATTCTTTCTTTTTATGAATAGTGTTTTGAATTCTGAGAATGAGTAACTAACTCTGTGTGAGTGTATGGGTAGGTGGGTGTGTCTTCACAAAATACTCTGAAGCATCCTTAAAAGTCAAGAACTTAATTCCAATTAAGGACATAGGTTTTTATTTCTTCTCTGTTTTTTGAGGGCAGCTAGATAGCCTAGTGGGTAGAGTTTACAATAGGTGTTTGCATTTAGTCCTAGATTCAGGAAGATCTAAGTTGACATTCTGCCTCAGACACTTACTAGGACCCTGGGCAAGTCACCTAATCCTGTTCACCTTAGTTTACTCATCTGTAAAAAGAGCTAGAGAAGGAAATGGCAAACCACTGCAGTATCTTTGCCCTCCAAAAAAAGCCAAAATGGGATTACAAAGAGTAAGACACAACCAAAAAAAATTGGCTAAACAACAACAAATAATCTGTAAATCTCCTTGGACAAAAGTCCAGTAAAAAGGGGTGTAAGGTGTTGAGGTTCTTGGTTGTTGTTGTTTTTTTTTTTGAAGGAGACAAACTAATAAATTTGAGTTGTAAGAATATATTCTCTCTCTCTTTTTTTTTTTTTTTGGCTGAGACATTTGGAGTTAAGTGACTTGCCCAGGGTCATACAGCTAGGAAAT
Source organism: Myrmecobius fasciatus (assembly GCA_023553655.1). Classification (NCBI taxonomy): domain Eukaryota; kingdom Metazoa; phylum Chordata; class Mammalia; order Dasyuromorphia; family Myrmecobiidae; genus Myrmecobius; species Myrmecobius fasciatus. The sequence continues at coordinate 280,608 of JAJPUD010001156.1, read as the reverse complement.
GTTAAGTATCTGAGACCAGATTTGAACTCAGATCCTTCCAACTTCAGGGCTGGTGCTCTATCCTCTCGCCACCTACCTGCCCTTAGAATACATTTTCAATATATTTTATTTGATCGCACATATGTAACCTGTATCAAATTGTTTACCATCTTAGGGATAGGGAAGGTGAAGGGGGAAGAAAAAAAATCTGGAACTCAAAAATTGTTTTTTAAGAATTAATAGTATTTTATTTTTCCAAATACATGCAAAGATAGTTTTCAACATTCACCTTTACAAAACCTTGTGTTCCAAATTTTTTTCTCTCTCTCCTCCCTTCCCCCTTCCCTAGAGAGCAAACAATTAAATATAAGTTATACATGTGCAATTCTTCTAAATATATTTCCATATTCATCATGCTGCTCCAGAAAAATCAGATCAAAAGGGAAAAAACATGAGAAAGGGAAAAAAACAAGTAAACAAATAACAACAATAACAACAACAGAAAGGTGAAAATATTATGCTTTGATCCATCTTCAGTTCTCACAGTTCTCACAGTGGCCCTCTCCATCACATCTATTGGAATTGCTTTGAATCACCTCATTGTTGAAATGACCCAAGTCCATCACAATTAATCATCATATAATCTTGTTGTTTCTTGCATAATGTTCCCTCGATTCTTCTCACTTCACTTAGCATCAGTTCATGTAAGTCTTTACAGGCTCTTCTTAAATCAGCCTGCTCGATCTTTTTTATAGAACAATAATATTTCATTACATTCATTCAGTCATTCCCCAACTGAAGGGCATCCACTCAATTTCCAGCTCCCTGCCACTACAAAAAGGGCTGCTACAAATATTTTTGCACATGTGCTTCCTTTGGAACTCAAAAATTTTAAATGAAGCTTAAGACTTATCTTTACATATAATTAGGAAAAATAAAATACTATTTTTAAAAAGTATATTATATATACTTTTTTGCTGAGGCAATTGGGGTTAAGTGACTTGCCCAGAGTCACACAGCTAGGAAGTGTTAAGTGTCTGAGATCAAATTTGAACTCGGGACTTCCTGACTTCAGGGCTGGTACTCTATCCATTGTGCCACCTAGCTGCCTCAAAAAAAGAATATATTTTTAACATGTAATTTAGCCTCACAATAATTTTTTTGTGAATCTCATACATTTGGTGGTATCTTCACTTGCACCTAGCAAAATATGAACATTCATAAGACCTAGGTTTGAATTCTGGCTTTGCCACTTACTAACTCTATGAAAGGAACATTCTTATTCTGGGCCTTTGGCTTCTATACTATAAAATGTCTTTCCAGCCCTAAGTTATATGGTTCTATGGAAAACTACAGAGATTATCCAATAGAGATAAAAATTGAAAGAAGTCTTGATTTGGAATTTTTTAAATCTCTACTTCAAAGCCTAGTTTTTCTTTTTTAAAAAAAAATTTATTTTTCCAAATGCATGCAAAGAGAGTTTTCAACATTCATCTTTGCAAAACTTTTGCAAGCAATCTGATATAAGTTAAATATGTGTAATTCTTCTAAATATATTTCCATATTTGTCAAGCTATACAAAAAAAACAGCTCAAAGAGGGAAAAAAAACAAGAGAAAAAAAAAACAAACAAAGAAGCAACAACAACAGCAAAGGTGAAGTTCTTTCTGGATGTGGATGGTACTTTCCATCACAAGTTTATTGCTTTTCTACTAGCTGTTAAACCACTGAATTCTGATTCTAAGTTTTCTCATCTCTAAAAATGGGATAATAATATTCATACTATCTACTTTACAGGGTAATTGTTAGGAAAGTGCTTTATAAACTATATGAATATTATCCATCTATTTATATATAATATATATCTTATGTGTATATGCACACAACTTTGTAAATGTGTGTGTGTGTGTGTGTGTGTGTGTGTGTGTGTGTGTGTGTGTGTAATATGACAAGCAAGAAGAGTCATCAGCTTCCCTTACAAGCTTTCAGGCTTACAAGGTTTCAAAACATAATAGTTTTATTTATGTGATAAAAGATACAGAAAGGACTTGAATCTGAGCCCACACATAATCTAGAAACACAACCTTTCTCCCTTATAGGCCACTCTCAGTAACTTATACAGCCACTGGGAGAGAAGGAAAAGGAATAAGCATTTATATAGCACCTACTATGTGCCAACCACTTAATTTTTTTTTTACAAATGTCTTATTTGATCCTTACAACAACCCTGCAAAATGGGTACATTTTATAATTGAGGAAACTGAAGCAAGCAGAAGTAAAATGATTTATCCAGGGTCACACAGTTAGTAAGTGTCTGAGGCAATATTTGAACTCAAGTTTTCCTAATTCTAGGTCCAGCATTCTGCCCACTTTCATGCCATGCTTGTGTCCATACTTGGCTGTGTAAATGATAGTGTCTAAATTGTAAAAAACTTTTTTTCCAACCAAGATCAACTGTTTAAAGTCATGAAATCTAAATGGCTTTCTTTATTTTCCTTCAAATCTGCCTTTGAACACCTCTGTATTTGTATTACATTACAAAATAATAACTTCTCAATAAATATTTGTAGTATCAGTGAATGAGTGAACCTTAGAAATAAAGCCTAGAATTTGATGTATTGAAATTTCTTTGTCATATTTCATACTCATGTTTATTCATTAACAGATATTTAAAATTATAGAGCTAGACAAGATCTTAGAGATTATTGATTCCAATCCTTATACTTTTATTATATATTTGAAAAAAATGTATAATTTTATTTAATCAGTTTTCATATTTTAGATCCTTGAGGGATAGAACATCACTAGGATTCCTGTGTCCTATAGCCTTGGCAGGAAGATTGTTTCTGAACTTGGCTCAAACCATTCCACTGTTCCATAAGCCCAACTAACTTTTCCCCCGATCATTCTTGTTCTGTTGGGTTTCCCACCAGGAGTCACTGTGTTGTTTTTGGCTTTTATGCATAAGCATATATCTTGCCCAAATAGATTCCAATTTCATCCCAAGCACAGAGTCCTTCAATTTTCAGAAAATCTGGATGTTCCCTCTGTTTTATAGGTATCACTTGTAGCCAACAAAAATAGCTTTGGACCACAGTAGTCCAGACATTTTGCTGTTCTAGAAATCCTGTTTCTAGCAGACCTCCAGCTCCAGGATAGAGAAAAAACCTTAAATTTTTAGACAAGGAACCTGGAGCCTCTAAGAAGTTTATTGAATCACCCAAATTTTGCACAGATATTTTAAGGCTTGATGGGGGTTGTTACTAATCAAAGTTGATGGTGTTCAAAAGGGAATTTTGAAGGAAAAGATGGTTTTCATGACTTTCAAAGAAATCACCTCTTACTCATTGGCTTTCACAATTTCAGTGATACCAGTAGGAACAAGATCTGTGAGCCAGTCTCTTCTTCATATATTTGGCTACTAGCTTGAGAAGATACTACCTATATTTCTCCAAAAACATACAGTGGAAATGTTATATAACTCATGTATTAATTGGGTCATAAATCTTAACCTAACAGAACAGGCTCATCTTGGGACCCTCTTTCAATAGTAGCCTCTATCTTGTTGTATTCAACTACTATAGTCTCTACTGTATATTTGAGCATATCTCTAAATTTTCCTACAAGTATTTAGACTGACAAGACATCAGATACTGGACAGATTTTATTTCACTGGACCAAAAAATCCACATACATTATAGGCTCTTCATTAGTCAAGAATATTCTCCCTTTTTAAAAATGTCATCAAGAACCTTCCTTTCGGGAGTTTCCACCTTCCCTATGGATTTATACAGTTAACATGACTCAAGTTACTAGAAAAGGGACATAAATGGTTTGTTCCTCGGCATAAATAATTTCCTGCTATGAAAAACATGGTTTTTTTCTTTAAGAATAATTTAGGTACAAAAAAGGCTGAACATCTTTATCTCTTTAATCACCTTCCCTTATTAAGGCTCTGAATTCCTTTTTTCCCTTTCTCATGGCTCTGGGCATCACCATCTGCCATCATTGCTTAGGTGCTCATGATTTCTTATAGAGGTCTTGTGGTTACGCTGATGCCTTTCTAGGTCCTTGTGCAATTTGGCTTGTTTCTATCTTCTTCAAGAGAAATCTGGAGCATCAGAACTCTCCCCCCACCCCCATACATACACATTGACTACAGCTATATGTTCTTGAATGGGGAAAATACAACATATGTGTTTGCATTTTTTAAGAAAAGAAAGATTACAAAACTTCAGGGAGCTTGAAAAGGGAAAACAGAGCAAGTACATTTTTGGAACCTGAGAGTCTTAGGGTTAGAGACTTCAGTGCTCCTACCTTTAAGATAGCATGCCATTCTATTTAATTATGCAGCAAGGATGCACAGTATCTGAATTATCCACTAGGTGGCCCTCTACTTGAACCACAAGTTCATATTTGTTTCTGGTTCATGTGCAATATCCTTCCCACCACCAGAGAGCAGTCATTTTTAGATATTCGCAATATCTCTCCTCTACCCCACTGTGTAGTGGCTAGAAAATCACTTGTAATTTTTGCTAACTAAATCTAAAATTAATCTAGGAGATAAGATAGGATATTCCTCAAAATATGAAATCTGTTGCCTATACTTTACTCATGCATACCATCCTGATAACTCCCACCTCTCAGTTCAAGGCTTGCTATATTTACAGATTTATTGAGTAAGCATGCTTTGATCATTTTATTATTTTATTTTATTTTATTTTTTGTTCATAGAACAGAATAAAAAGAAGTCTGGACCAAACACTTCTATATTAAGGCATAAAAATTTTGGACAGGCTAGAAAGTTGGGCTGAATCTAATAAAATGAATTTTAATAGGAATGAATGCAAAATCCCATTCAGGCTCAAGGAATCACTTCAAAAGTATAGGGTGAAAGACACATAATTAGATAACAATTTGCCTGGGAAAGATCTGTGGATTTTAGTAGAACATAAGCTGAATATGAGACATTAAAATATGAGAGTTGTAAAAGCTAATATAATCTTGACCTTGGTGAGAAGGGGCAAAAGGGAAAGTGAAGAGATTTGAGTTTTTTAATAAATTTCCTACTATATATTAGACACTGTGCTAAGCAGTTTTTCAAATATTATCTCATTTGATAGCTTCCAAGAATAAGGAGATTAGTATTGTCCCTGGCCAGATCACATTTGTAATATTTTGTGGAGAGGACATCATGTTATAGGAAGAATATTAATAAGTTGGAAAGCATCCAATAGAGGGAAATCAGAATGATAATATGGCCAATGAAGGAAAAGGCTGCTTATTTCAGTTTAGCCTGGGAGAAGCAGAGAGTATACTTGAAAGCTGGAAGAGGAATTAGATTTGTTTCTGTTTGATTCTGGAGGCAAAAATGAGAAAATGGATACAAATTTAAAAAGGGCAAGTTTAAGTGAGATTTTTTAAATAATTGGAGCTGTCCAAAAATTGAATGGTTTGTTTTTGGAGGAAACTTCCCTTTAGTGGAGGTCTTCAGGCTAAGGCTAGATGACAACTTCTTAGGTGTATTGATTGTAATGAAATTTCTTTTTTCGGTATATATTGGACTAGATAGCCAGAGATCTCTTCCAACTCTTTATTTAGGACCGAAACCCTAGTTTTCTGACACCCAGAACAGAGGTTTGCAGACTGCAAACTCCAGCACATCCATCAGACAGAATGAATACCAGATGAAGAAGCATTATCTAAAGGCAAGAAATGACAGAATAAAGTCAGTCAGGAACACAGAGGAAGCTAAGGATAAAATACATTTCTCTAAAACTGGCATATAAAACCAAGATTCAACTTTAGTATGATAGCCTTGTAAATTTCCTCTTTGATTATTGCCGCAGCTCACATTCTTTGCTATTCCATGGAGTCAATAGGAAGGAAAAGAGCGGTTGTAGGATAATTTTACAGAGAAAAATCTTTCCCCTCTTACAATCCACATGTGTTGTGTGGAATTGAAGAAATCAAAGAGTGGCAGTGAGAAAAACTAATAGAGACTTTAATCAAAAAAAAAAAAATCCTAAGGTTTAATGGCAGAAAAAAGCATGTCTTACAACAAAGTGTCACCCCATACATTAACCTCCACTTTATAAGACTTTATGGCTTTTTATCTGGCTTTGAATTTTTGCTGTGCCCCTTTCATACTTGTTCAGTTGAAATGGGCTTCAAAATCTTGATCTCTGAAGACCATACCTTCTGAGGCAAAATTCCCATAGTACTCCTAAAAAAAAAAACACTGGAGGAAAATGTCTTATATACTCTTGCCAAAGGAAAAATCCTGTTAACAAAGCAGACCACCCATAGTTTCCTTTCTCTAAAGAATTCCCAAGCTTTTGATCCAGCAATGTATCTATTGGGTTTGTATCTCAAAGAGATCATAAAAAAGGGTAAAAGACCCATCTGTGCAAAAAAAATGTTTGTAGCAAACCTTTTTGTAGTGGCAAGAAACTGGAAATTGAGTGGATGCCCATCAGTTAGAGAATGGCTGAATAAATTATGGTATATGACTGTAATGGAACATTTGTTCTGTAAGAAATGATCAGCAGGCTGATTTCAGAAAGGCCTGGAGAGACTTGCATGAACTGATAATAAGTGAAGTGAGTAGAACCAAGAGAACATTGTACACAGCAACAGCAAGATATGTGATGATCAATTGTGATGGGCTTGGCTCTTTTCAATAGTGAGATGATTCAAGCCAATTCCAATAGACTTGTGATGGAGAGGGCCATATGCATCCAGAAAGAGGACTTTGGGGACTGAATGTGGATCACAACATAGTATTTTTATTTATTTTGTTATTGTTTGCTTGCTTGCTTTTTTTCTTTCTAATTTTCCCCCTTTTGATATGATTTTTCTTGTACAGCATGATAAATGTGGAAATATATATATGTATACATATATATAGAAGAATTGCACATATTTAACATATATTAAATTATTTACTCTAGGGGAGAAGATGGGGAGGAAGAGAGGGAGAAAAATTTGGAACTACAAGGTTTTGAAGGGTGAATGTTGAAAACTATTTTTGCATGTATTTTGAAAGTTAAAAAAATTATTAATTAAAAAAAGAATTCCCAAGGATTTATATATTGCACTAAGCTATTTTTATTGCTTCATCCCAGGGTTTGTCCCCTTAAGTTCAGAATCATATTATGCTGCATGCCTCATTCTAGACAGAGTGTGCAGGCTGAACACTTTGGATAGCTTCCCCTAGATCATTTTTTCACAGATTTGCCAGAACCTAGCCCTCTACTTTAGGAACAATTTAGTGTAAATACTTTCTGTACTTGAAAGTCTCAATTAATATCTATAATCTCCTAAAAAACATCATATGATTATGGAGTAATTAGAGAGAGCAAGGTGATACAATGCTGCACCTGATTTAGAAAGATCTGAATTCAAATTCAGCTTCAGAAACTTAATGTTTGACCCTAGGCAAGTCAGCTAACTATTTTGGCCTCAGTTTCATCATCTATAAAACACAATAATAATATCACTTACCTCAGGAAGACTTGAATTCCGATCTGGTTTTATAGACTTACTAACTTTTCTCCCTCCTATTCCTCCCCATCCACTAAGAAAGCAAATAAATGATAGCAATTTTTAAAACATATTGCAAAAAAGGAGGGGGAAAATAAATAAATCAAGAAAGTTATATTTTAATTTGTTCTGAGTCCATCAGTTCTCTCTCTGAAGGTAGATAGCATTTTTTCATGAGTCCTTTGAAAGTGTCTTGAGTTATTGTATTGATCAGAGAAGCCAAGTCTTTCACTGTTGATCATCATTACAACATTGCTGTTACTGTGCACAATGATCTCTTGGTGATTCTCACTTTACTTTGCATCAATTCATGTAAGTGTTGCCATGTTTTTTTCTGAAACAATATCCTTCATTATTCCTTATAGCACAATTGTATTACATCACAATTACATGCCACAACTTGTTCAACCATTCTCCAATTGATATATTATCTCCTCAATTTCCAGTTTTTTGCCAGAACAAAAAGAGGTGATGTAAATATTTTGTGCATATAGGTTCTTTTTCTTTTTCTTTAATTTCTTTGGGATAAGATCTAGAAGTGCTATTTCTGGGTCAAAATGTATGCGCAATTTTATACTCTTTGGGCAAAGCTATAAATTGTGTCTCTGAATTCTTGAACCATTTTACAATTCCATCAACAATCTATTAGCCTATTTACTTTCCCTCATCTCCTTCAGCACTTATCATTTCTAATGAGTATGAAGTAGTATTTCAGAGTTGTTTTCATTTGCACTTCTGTAATCAACAATTTAAAACATTTTTTATCCTATAGATAGTTTTGATTTCTTCTTCTGAAAACTATCAGTATCTTCTGTCCATTTATCATTTAGAAAATGGCTCTTATTTTTACAAATTTGACTCAAATCCCTATATATTTGAGAAATGAGGTCTTTAATTAGAAAAAGTTACTTTAAAATTTTTTTTATTGATTCATTGCCTATGGGGCTCATTAGCAAATTTTGCAATTTCCCTGCTTAATTCTTAATTAAATTTATTTTTTTGCTTTTGTTTGTCTGAACCCATGATTGCTAGTCCTTTCTCTTTTTACTTCAACAGAAACATAATGAATTCTGTTGCATCCCTTTATTTTAAATCTAGATACATCTTTGTATTTCAAGTGTGTAAATAATATTTTGTTGAATTCTAGTTTCTAATTCATTCTCTTATCTTCCATTTTTATGGATAATCTTATACCATTTACATTCAAATTATTATTGCTGTGCATTTCTCTGCATCCTATTTTCTTGTTTATCCTTCTCTCACTCTTTTTTTTTATCACATCCCTCCACAAAAGTCTTGCTTCTGACAACTGCCTCCCTTAATCTGCCTTCCTTTTTATCACCTTTCCCCAATTTCTTATCCTCTTGCTCTCCTAATTATCTACTGGGTAAGATGAACTTCCTTATCCAAATAAGACCCTCTTTGAATCAATTTTGATGAGAGTGAAGTTCAAGTATTGCCTACCTTCCCCAAAACACATCATTTCCCCTTCATTATATAAGTTCTTCCTTATGTACCTCTTTTATGAAAGAATATTCCCTCATTCTACCTTTCCCTTTTCCCTTCAACCAGTGCATCTCTCTTTTTCATCCCTTCATTTTTTTTGAATTCATTCCAACATAATTGATTCACCTCCAGGCCCTATATATGTAGACTTCTCCTAACTGCATTAATAATGATAAAGTTCTTAGAAGTAACATGTATTGCTGAGAAGAGCTAAGTCTGTATAGCTGATCATCACTTAGATCTTTTCAGCAATACAATGATGCAAGACAATTCTAAAAGACTTGGGATAGAAAATGCCATCCACATCCAAAGGGAGAACAATGGAGTCTGAAAGCAGATTGAAGCATACTATTTTCACCTTTCTCTTTGTTTGTCTTTTCTTTCTCATAGTTTTTTCTCCCATAATGATTTTTTTCACAACTTGACTAATATGAGAATATTTTTTAATTATTGTATATGTATATATAATCTATAACAGATTGCTTGCTGTCTTAGAGAGAGGAAAAGTAAAGGAGGGATGGAGAAAAAATTGGAACTCAAAATCTTCCAAGACTGAATGTTAGAAATTATCTTTATATATAATTGAAAAAAAAATTTTTTTGAAGTACAATGTATTATCTTCCCATATAGGAATGTAAATAATTATCTATTAGGACAGTTTTCCTTTATAATTTCTAGAAATATGATACATGGTCCTTTTTAAAAATAATTTTTTCAGGTAATCCAATCATTCTTAAGTTATGTTTCCCTGATCTATTATGTAGATTAGTTGTTCTTCAGTTGAGATTTCACATTTTTGTCTATTTTTCCATTCTTTTGACTTTGTTTTGTTGTTTCTTGATGTCTTGTGGAGTTATTTTTAAGACTTTTTTTTCTTAGTGAGCTTTTGTACCTCTTTTTTCATTTGGCCAATTTTGCTTTTTTAAAAAGGAATTCTTTTCTTCAGTATTTTTTGTCTCTTTTACTAAGCTGTTAATTGTCTTTTCATGGTTTCCTTGCACAATACATTTCTTTCCCCAACTTTTTTCTACCATTCTTATCTATTACTTTAATTATTCTAGGAATTGTTTTTCTCAATAGTATTTTATTTTCCCAAATACATGCAAAATAGTTTTCAATATTCATTTCTGTAAGATTTTGTGTTCCAAGTTTTTTCTCCTTCTCTGCCTAACATCTTCCTTCTCCAAGACAGCAAGCAATTTGATATAGGTTATATACATAGAATACTTTAAAACACATTTCCATATTTGTCATATTGTTCAAGAAAAATCAGTCCAAAAGAGAAAAAAATGAGAAAGAAAAAAGTAAATAAACCAAAAAAGGTAAAAATATTATACTTCAATCCACTTTCCATCTCCATAGTTCTTTTTCTGCATGTAGTTGACATTCACCATCCTAAATCTATTAATATTGTCGTCTTCCAGGAATTCTTAGTAGGCTTTAGTCCAATTAGCACTTTTCTTTAAGTCTCTGTTTGTAACTGTTTTCACACTGTTGTCTTCTGAGTTCATGTCTTGCCACCATAGTAACCTTTTTTTTGGGGGGGGGGGTTCAACTTTTTTGTTTGTTCATATTTTCTAGCCTATTTCTTGATTTTGAACTTTTTGAACTTTTTTGTGTTTCTGTTTTCAAAACTAGTTCTGGGATCTACAAGTTTTCAATTCTTTCAAGAAGTATGTTCTCCTCATCTGCACTCTGTTCCTTACCAAGAAGGTCCCTGTTCCTCTGCAACTACAAAGTACTAGTGCTCCTCTTGGCCCTGGAGCTATCACCAGGATTTCCATTCCCTTATGGCCAACCACATATGTACCTCTCTATCTTGGAACTGGGATTTGGAACTATGCATGGGCAATAAAGTTGCCACCCGATGCCAGTTGTACCCAGTGTAAGCAAAGGGTCCCTCATAATCTCTGACAAGTTTTTCAATCCTCTTACTATTTTTTCTAGGCTGAAAGCTCTTATTTCTTTATGTAAATATGATTATATAAATATGAAAGCTCTTAAAGCTGCCAATGCTATTACAACTGTTGCAACCATCTTTATGGCCCACATGGCCCACCATTGCTGATGATGCTATTGGTATTCCCACCCTTATGTCATAGTCCTCTTCTGCTGACCTCCTAAATTGTTGTAAAGTTGTTTGGAGGAGAATGTTGGCAGAATTCAGCTGTATTGCTGCCTGTATTCTGCTATTATGGCTCTGCCCAAATCATATTTACATAAAGAAATAAAAAAATTTTAGTATTTTGTCAAAAAGTAAAATAGAAATAATAATTCATATTTATATGTATGTATGGAACATTTTTCTCACAATAACCCCATAAAGCAGATTGAGCACAAATTATTATCCTCACAGCAGACAACTATGAGGATCAGGATTCTGACTTGGCTCTTGATTTCAAAAGCTATCTCCTGAAATTATGACATCTCTCTATAATTAAAGTAATAATCGAGTCCATTATTTATGACATAGTTCTAGTCTATAAAAACATTTTTCCTAAAATCATACAAGATGACATTTTTTTTTTTACTAACAAAGATTTATTTTGACCTAGTCTGCGATTTCACTGGTATAAGGCTGTGAAGTCAAACAAAATAGAAACAGATCCCTGCAGGTAGCACACTGACTTAGAAAACCTCAAATTAACATTTGTTGTTGTTCACTTATTTTTCTGTTGCATGGGACTCTTTGTGACCCCAGCTGGGGTTTCATTGAAAAAGATACTAGAATCTTTTGCCATTTTCTGTTTTCCCATTAATTTTACAGATAAAGAAACTGAGGCAACAGTGATAAGTAATTTGGCCAGCATTACACAACTTGTGTCTAAAGCTGGATTTTAACTCAGTTCTTCCTGACTCCAGGTCTGACACTATCAACTATGCTACCTTGCTGCTCCCAATTAATATTATCTGTATTGTATTTTATTTTTATTCATTTTGTTAAATATTTCCCAATTATATTTTAATCTAGTCAGACTGGATTTGATACTTCTGGTGCAAGAAACTTTCAGTTAGAAAATTCCTTCTGCTAATTCGCATCCAGACCTACTTTATAACTGATAGGCTTAAAGAGTTACCTCACAACCCTGAAATAAAATTACTTTTCCAAGGTCACACAGCTAGCATTTGTCAGAAGTGGGACTTAACCCACCCAAGTTTTCCCTGATTCTCTGGCCAGTTCTCTATCTACTACATGCCCTCCCTCTTAATAGCTTAGATATCTGGAGGAATATAAATATAGCTAACCATATTCAGCATTGGACAAGTTTTGAGGCTTCATTCTGATCCAAAAGTCTTTCTGGATTAAAAGCTACAGAAATATCTCATTTCATCTGAAAGGAAGACTGTCATAAGAATATTAAAAATAGGTTAAAAGTTTGCTATTAGCTACTACAAACAAAATGAGCTTGATATGTATCCTTTTTTGGCTGTGGATGAAACAGAAAATGGTTTTGTTTCCATGGAACAGACAGAAGTCAGGAGTCACTGATGTCTTTGATTTTGTCTGGTTTCAGGGTCACGGAGACCAAAATATATACACAAGCTCCACCTGACACTCTGTCTGCTGCTGTGATGAGGCTTCTCATTCCAAACTTGCTGTCTTCTCATGACATTTTTAAGGAATGTCAACAGAATGGTGACATGTGGTTTGTCAGTTAATTATTGCTTGTGAAAGGGGAAGTACCAAGCAGATGTTCCCCTGTTGCATAATATCACCATTTTAGGAGTAAACAGGGATTAGTGCTGCCATAAACAATATCAACAGGAATATTTTTCTTTTAAAATTCAACTTTCTTAAAGCTAGTTTAATCCTGTGACTATGTCCTGATTGATATACTAATTAAACATAATGTTCATGAGAAGAACTCTGTGTTCTCTTTGGAACTTTTCATGGTTGGTGTTCAATAAATTATTTTAAAAGCTTTATTGATGTGAGAGCTTTATGTGAAAGGAGTCGGGGAGATGGGTATCTGATTAATAGATTTTAGTTAATTCTATTTCACTGAACAAACATTTATTAATTTTAAATTTTTATTATTTATTTTTAACATTTTTTATTTAATTTTTTTTGAGTTCCAAATTCACTGCCTCTCTTCCATCATTCCCTGATCCATTAAGAAGCCAAGAAATGTGATATCTATTAGACATGAAATCATAAAAAACATTTCCATATTAGCCATGTGGAGGGGAAAGAAAGCAAGAAACAAAGAAAGTGAAAAAAATAAGCTTCAAATGGCATTCAGCAAGGCATAAAGCAAGAAAGTTATACTTCAATTTGCACTCAGTCCAGCAGTTCTCTCTCTAAAGCCGAATAGCATTTTTCATCATAAATCCTTCAGAATTATCTTGGATTATTGTATTGATCAAAATAGCTAAATCTTTCACAGTCAATCTTCTTACAGTGTTGCTATGTACAATGTTCTTCTGGTTCTGTTCCCTTCATTTTGCATTAGTTCAATTAATTTCCCAGGGATTTTTCTATGTGAAATTTTTTGTATATTTTTTCCAACTACATGTAATAACAATTTTTAATATTCTTTTTTTTTAAATTTTGAGTTCCAAATTCTCTCCTTTCTACTCTTCCCTATTTTCTTTTTGAGGAGACAAGCAATTTGAAATACATTATATATGTGCAGCAATGAAAAACATATTTCCATATTAGCCATATTGTGAAAGAAAATGCAAATTGTAAAAAGAAAATGAAAGAAAAAATTTTAAACTATTTTTCAATCTGCATTCAGACTCCATCAGTTCTTTTTCTGGATATGGATAGCATTTTTCATCATTAATCTTTTGGAATTATCTCAGAACATTCTATTGCTAAGAATAGCTAAGTCATTCACAATTGATCCTATATACAGCATTGTGCTTATTTTGTACAATGTTCTCCTGGTTCTTCTCACTCCACTTTGCATAAATTCATATAGATGTTGTTGGGGGGGTTTCTAAACCCTTCTCTTCATCATTTTTCATTACATAACAGTATTCTATTATAAGCATATGCTACAACTTGTTCAGCCATTCTTTAATTTGATGAGTACCCCCTCAGTTCCCAATTCTTTGCCAGAATGAAAAAAGAGCTGTTATAAATATTTTTGTATACACACACACACACACACACACACACACACATATATATATATATACATATATATATACATATATATATATATATGTCTTTTTCCTTTTTCTTTGATCGCTTTGGGATACAGACCTAATGGTGGTATTATTAGATCAACATGTATGCACAATTTTATAACCGTTTAGGAACACCTCCAAATTGTTCTCCAAAATGTTTGAACCAGTTCACAATCCCACTGACAATGCAATAGTGTCACTACTTTTCCACATCCTCTCCAGCACTTGTCATTTAGCACTTGTGAGAAGTTACTTCAGAGTTGTTTTCATTTGCATGTCTCTAATCAGTAGTGATTTAGAGCATTTTTTCATATAACTATAAGCAACTTTGATTTCTTCTTTCGAAAATTGCCTGTTTATCTGAGGTACCACCTCATACCTCTTAGATTAACTAAAATGACAGGAAAAGATAATGATAAATGTTGAAGGGGATGTGGAAAAACGGGGACACTGATACATTGTTGGTGGAACTGTGGACCATTATGGAGAATAATTTGGAATTATGCTCAAAAAGTTATCAAACTGTGCATACCCTTTGACCCAGCTGTGTTTCTACTGGTATTATATCCTAAAGAGATCTTAAAGAAGGCAAAGGGCCCCACGTGTGCAAAAATGTTTGTAGCTGCTCTTTTTGTGATGGCAATGAATTGGGAAATGAGTCAATGCCCATCAATTGAGGAATGGCTGAATAAATTGTGGTATATGAAGGTAATGGAGTATTATTGTTCTATAAAAAATGATGAACAAGCAGATTTTAGAAAGTCCTGGAAATATTTACACAAACTGATTCTGAGCAAAACAAGCAGAATCAAGAATACATTGTACACAATAACAGCAAGAATGTGCAATGATCAATCATAAAAGACTTGGTTCTTCTCAGTAGTTCAGTGATCCAAGGCAAACCCAATAAACTTTGGATAGAAAATATCATCTACATCCAGAAAAAAAAACTATGGAGATTGAATATTAAATCAACACATGCTATGTTCACTTCTTTTTTCTAAATAAAAATAAATAAATAAATAAAAAGAAAAATGTTCATATTCTTTGGCCATTTATCAATTGGGAAATGGCTCCTGTATTTACAAATTTCACTCATTTCTCTATATATTTAAGAAATAAAGCCTTTATGAAAGAAACTTCTGGTTAAAAAAAAATTTCCCCAGCTTCCTGCTTTCTTCCTAATATTGGCTGCATTAATTTTTGTTTTTACAAAACTTCTTTAATTTAATATAATTGAAATTATCCATTTATCATGATCTTTTCTATTTCATTTTGTCATAAATTCTTCCTTTATCCATAGATCTGACAAATAAAATATTCCATGCTTCCCTAATTTGTTTGTAATATTACCCTTTATGTTTAAATCATGTACCCATTTTGATCTTCTTCACTGGTATATAATGTGAGATGTTGGACTATACTTAGTTTCTACCAGTTTTCCAGTTTTCCCAGCAGTTTTTGTCAGATAGAGAATTCTTGTCCCAAAAGCTTGTATTTTGGGGTTTATCAGAAACTAGATTATTATAGTCACTTACTACTGTGTATTATTTATCTAATCTATTCCACTGATCCACCATTCTATACCTAAGTCAGTACCAGATTGCTTTCATGATTACTGCTTTGGGATGCATTTTAAAATCTGGTTCTGCTGGGCCACATTTTTGTTGTTGTTGTTGTTGTTGTTGTTGTTGATTGCTTTGTTATTCTTGATCTTGTGTTCTTTTTTCTACAACAACCCCTGAAAATGAGGCAGATGAGTTTTATTGTGCCCATTTTACAGATAAGCAAACTGAAGTCCAGAAGTTAAATGATTTGCCCAAACTCACATAGCTGGTGAGCAATGGAGACAATGGAACCAGATTTGAAGGCAAGTCTCCTAACTCCACTTCCAGTTTTCTTTATTAAATTGTACTACTAATCAATAAGATTACACAAAATAGGTGAAAGTACAAGATGGAATATCTCTGAGTATATATTATGAACTGGTTTGGATAATACACAAAAATACTTAATCTTCTAATTCCCCTCAGGCAAATTTGAGTTGGTCTAGTTTCTAGGCTTGGTAAAAACCTCAGCTCTTCCAGCAAACTGCTTCCTCATTTTATCTCTGGCTGTGGGGACTCATTGAACATTTCCTCTAGTGTCAAATAAAGTTACACTTCCCCTTTGCAGTTATTCTGTCATTGAGAGGAGGAAGAATACTTGTCAGGTTCCTGATCGTCTGAAGGAGAAGGCCATTTTCCTATCTAACCTCTAGAGATTGCTTTATTGATCTTATTGTTCGCTTGTGTCTGACTCTTTGTAATTCCAATTGGGGTTTTCTTGGCAAAGATACAGGAATGGTTTGCCATTTCCTTCTCCAGCTCATTTTACAGATGAGGAAACTGAGACAAAAAACATGAAGTTATTTGCCCACTATCATACATCTCATAAGTGTCTCAGGGCAGATTTTACCTTCCTAACTCCAGACTTGGCACTTTATCCCATGACCCATCCAACTGCCTCTTTATTTATTGCTCTATAACAGGTCTTTCCTTCATTAAGAACATAGTTATGTCTTTGAGTTGGCTTGGAGATCACTATGTCTCTGGACCCCTATAAGTTTCACACTTACCTCTCTTCCACTTTTCTAGCTTTTGTGCCATTATCTGAATTATATTTATGAGCTAATAATTAGCCAGGGTGGTTTTCCTTTCCAGAGAAGTTAGTTAGTTTCATAACTGAGCCTCTGGAGTCACCATTTAGCCTTTACATTTCAAGTTTTCCCAGGAGTTAGTCTACCTTCTAGGAATTTCCAACTACAATTGATCTCTTCCTGCTTCAAAGAACCCTACCTGTCTCTTTCTCTAGGGCTATAAATTATTTTGTCCCAGAGACTGATTCTATTCCTTAGCTCAATAACAGAATAGAGCTGACACATGTCTGGAGCTCCAGGAATGGTGGAGATTTATTTGACTTAAGTTACAGTCATTGGTCTGCTTCCTCAAGTTCTTTTTCTTCAATGACTCACCCTGAAGGCATCCCAAGGGAGTGGTAGAACATATTCTGAGGTTGGCTAATTATATTCCCATAGTACAGTACATTATCCTCTATTGAGGCTCTCTAGAATCAATGAATCTTAGATGAATCCAACCCTATCAATTTATATTTGAGGAAACTGAGCTGGCAACTCCAATCAGATCCAGAAGCATAAACAAGAGTAGGACTTTGTGTAATGTAGATGGAGTGTTAAGATACAAAGACAAAAATGAAAATCATTTCTGCCCTAAAGGAGCTTAAATCTAATGGGAGTGGATGGATTTATACATTGAGAAGATAATGTTGAAGTTATGGGGTACATTCAGACTCTTCCAGTTACAAGATCACTAGAATGATGGTATTAGGCACCAATATGATGAGGTACAGGGTTCCCACTAGCTATGTGTGATGTTTCAACCCACATACAGGCATATAGGACACTTTAAAACAAAAAACACTTGATAATAAGATTTCTTACTTGCCCTTCTTTGGGATAGATAAAATTCAAAATACTTTGTCCTGGGGAAGAAAGGTTTTCTTCACTTTGGGCCTGTTGTCTTCATCCTATATCCTCCAAATCTTATCTGGTTTGAGGTATATATCTCCAAATCAAGGGGCAAAGATTTTATTATGCTGCTAAGATCAGACTAAATTCCAAAAGAAGTTAGCAATGAAAAAAGTTTTAGCAATTAACAAAGGGAAAGACAAGTACCCTAGTGGAACTCACAATTAACCAGGAGGAAGATGCCATTAAAGGAAGACACCGTGGGGAGAAGGGGGAAGGAGTATACTGGTGAGCTGAACTCATAGAAAAGTTAACAAATTTTTTTTTGTGTGTAAGAGCAGATTTTTTACAGGAAAAATAACCTCGGGGTTTTGGCATCATAACTTGACTTTCTGATGGAATATAGAAAAAGTGGGATTTCTAGAGCCCTCCAGCCAGAGTAGGACTGTAATCAAAAGTCCACTTGAACAAAAGGTCTACTTAAGAACAAAAGGTCCATTAAGACTCAGTTGATCCCAACTCTGATCTTCCCTACTTGCCTAAGGAAGTATCATAACCCCTATCAGTGCATTAGGCTTTCTTTGATTATGCTCACCTAGAGAACTAGGACCTCATCTATAATAGTATAGAGATAGGGTGACAGTTGAAAAGACCACCCTGTACTTGAAAAGACAGACTTACAGAACCATACATATGGACTGACAGCAGAATGTTGCCCTGTCCATCCTTGAAGACTTGTCATTCTTGGTATACCGTTCAAAATAGTGCTTCAGAGGAGTATGAGATTTGCTTATAAAACTGTTATCAAGTGGATTTTTTTCCATACCACCTTTACAGAATATTTGTTGACAAAATAAAGGATCACTGGCTATTATTCACATGAGTTCTGTCCAAGGAAAGGATAGACTTAGGGGCATGACTCAAGAGGAGAAGTAAATATATCTAGTCAGATGACAATGGAGTTGTTGGTGGCACGGCAACTTGGATTATTTTCTCCCACCACTGCTACTTACCTCTCTCCTCTATAGCCTCAAGCAAGCCTTCCAATTTCTCCATTAGTAAAATGAAGATAGTGATGACTGACCCACCTCCCATACTAGTGGAAGACCTCTTGACCATTTGGAAATACTATGTAAAACATGAAGCAATATCTTGGTCCCTTTTCCATTATTGGAATAAATCCCATATTATTATATCCTAAAGTTCTCTTTTCAGTCTGTACAGAACAGATTCATGAAAAAAAATTAAAATTTAATTTATCTCAAATTTAAATTTGTCATAACATTAAAATTCCTTAATTTGGAGGCTCCTGTGCTAAGACTTTTCATTGGCATCAATAGAACAACTCATTAGAAAAAATCCTTTTGAACTCTGTGGGCTTTATTGTCTAGGAAATAAACAACAAGGGTTCCTTAGCTGCTCAGAATTGTTATGCCTTTGCGTTGTAGTGCCCAGAAGGTTCATGGTTTGTCCTATAAAAGATTTCCTCACCTAGAATAAACTCAATTTTACCCTCCATAAAACCCTGGGAATTGTTGGGTCCACAAAATTCAGATAAGAATAAAAACCTTAGTATAGGGTTTGGAGGATGGTATGAGGAGAACAACCCCAGAGGGAAGAAAATCTCTTCTCAGAATAAAGTTTCTCGAATTTTATCTACCCTATAAAAGGGCAAATAAGAAATCTCATTATCAGAGCAAATCTGTTATGTTTTAGTGTCCCCTATACCTATAAATCACCTTTTGTGTGTTGAAATATCACACATAGCTAGTGAGAATTCAAAAACAAAAGAGTAAGCTAACAGAAATTTGTTTTAACTCCTATCTCTGTACTGACCTGTTCATAGGCCCATCTGTTTCACTAAATATTTTTTTATTCAGCTTTGGTAATATCCTACATATCCTTTCCAAGAAATCTAGAAAGAAGTGTGCCTATCATTTTTGCCTTTTATATTTTCCCTACCTTGTACAACATTGGTCGCAGAACTTGAATGAACCTTGGAATTCTATCTAGTCCAATACTTTCATTTTATAGATGCTTAAACTGACAGAGATGAGAAGCAATTTACCCAAGTTTTCTGTGATAGATTTTGATGTATTTTGGTTTAGATGTGTAATAAGACTGGCTAGCGAAAGCTCAAGGGAAAAAAAAGCACTAGGAGAGGACCCCAAAAGAAGAAGCAAAATTGAGTTCTTCCAATACCTCACTGATTAAGTGGCTCTTTGACATTTTATGTATGTAAATGTATGTATATTATTATTAGCTTTTACTAGAGTCAAACATCCAAATGTTCATGGCAAGATTTAAAGGTTATACATGGCCAACTTAAGCAATTTAAGCTAATCTTAAAACAGAGAAGATTCTCCCATTATGCTTTGGTTATGAAATGCCTTTTTTCCCAGTTAGGGTATATACATGGGTGCTATGGAAGGCTCAGTTCCATTTTCAGATTATCATTATTCCTGAAATTCTACCATCAAGTACAAACCCTTTGAGTCTGGTAAAGTGGAAATAATAATACTCCATTTCAATGCAAAATTCCTCATCAAAATCCTTGTTTCTTTGATATATACTCCTTTTCCTCTGCTAGCCTATGAGTATTTGCAGTATATATAAATTCCACACATAATAAATAGCAAAGAAAGTTGGGTTATGATCTATTATCCATTAATCAGTAAGATTTTTTTTTAAGAATTCTTAACTTTTTTGTTAACAGGTCTTGGATCCCTTTTGGTAATCTGGTTAAACCTATGGATGTCTTCTTAGATAAATGTTTTTAATATTAAAAATGCATTTATTGTTGTTCAGTTATGTCTGATTTCATGACCCCATTTGGGGTTCTATTGGGAAAGATACTGGAGTGTTTGTCATTTCCTTAACCAGCTCATTTTACAAATGAGGAACTGAGGCAGATAGAGTTAAGGGGCTAACGCAGGGTCACAAAGCTAGTGTCTGAGGCCAGATCTAAACTTAGGGAAGATGAGACTTCTTGATTTCAAACCTGGCATTCTATGCACTGTGCCACCTAGCTGCTCTATCAGTAAGCATTTACTTGCTTTGTGCCTGGCACTATGCTTGGTACAGAGGATAGGATGAAAATGAAATCACTCCTGCCTTCAAGGCGCTCTTTAATATTCTACTGGATAGCCATTAGGTACATGCAACAAATGAACCATGGTGGTTTACTCACATGCCATAGGGATTTATGTGAAATTCTGCATCCCCTTCTAAATCTTAGAGAGAATAGAGTTCCATCTTTATGACAGCAGAATACAATAGTGGTTTATTGATCACTCCCCCACCCTTCTAATTTCACATATCAGATATTTGAAATCTAGGGACATTAATATTATTGGATTCAGGTGAAATCCACTGTCCCTAGTAGCTCCTGAAAGAAATTTCTGACCCAGATCTAGATGATAATAGCTAATCTCTGTCCACTTAGCTTCTCCTCCCACAATATAATTATTACACAAAAGAAAATCACAGGTAAAAAGTAAACATTAACCAAAGCAAGCAAATAAAACAGTAATGGAAAAACTATATCAGATGAGCTTAAGCAATAGAATATACAAAAGTTAAAAGGCTATTCAACCTCTGAACAAGACAAAATCTTAGCTCAATTAGGGAGAGAATGATCTTACCCAAAGAGCCCATTCTTAGTAGACTTTAAGGTTATAGATGCTGGGAAACATGAGACATATTAGGATTATGGGATTACATACTGAAATACTGGAATTATATACATACTAAAAAAAAGTATGTATATGCATAGCTCTAGGGTGCATGTGAGGTCTCCTGTCTACCATTCAGAACCTACATTTTCCTTCTCTTGCTTGGTCCCTCTATTTTTCTTTCCAAAATATCTCAGTTACCCATGAGTCATTTTGCTCAGCAACTATATAGTGACACCAGATTGTCCTTTAAGGGATCACAAAACCCATGTTAAAGTAAGGCTTTATACAAAAATAAAAACTTAAATCATTTATGAACTTTGAACTTCAGTTTCCTCCTTTCAAAATTAAGGGATTTATTAGTACATCCAATTATTATGTCCAAACTGATTGACAAAACTAACTCTTATTTTTGACCAATCTTCCTTTGGGGAAGGAGATTCAGAGGGCAGGGACCAATGTTTCAAGAAGAGAGATCATCAGGTAAGGGAAATAGGATACAAAGAGGAAGAGTGAATCTTTTTGAGGTTATAGATTTTAAGAAATAGGGACAATTGGTAAAAAAAAAAATATGGACCAATAAAAATTTGCCATAGACTAGTCAATGGTTGTGAAACATTGGACTGAACAAGATCTCTTCCATTTCTAAAACATGAGGATTCTATCTGAAGTAGAAAGTCATCTCTGATTCTGAGCAAAAGGATTTCTTTTGCTTTTCAGTCCAGCCTACTTCTCCTTTCCCCCACTCAATCCTACTTCCCCAATCAGAATCTTACTGGAGATGGAAATACAAAAAGACTAAAGATACACTAGCTATGTGAGGTTGTTAATGTTTTTAATATATATTATTGCTAAGGAAAAGCCATTTATCTTTTCCACCTAATTCTACCAGCTGAAAAGGTTTTTGTGCTGTTATCTTTTTTAAAATTAATAAGAGGGGCCCTTTTATATTTGGAAATATAGGGCTACCTAGACTCCTCCCTAGTTATCAGACTGGCTAAAGTTCACATTGACCTGAATGAATCTCAATTGTGGATTCATTAATGGTGAGTAGAATGAGGTCATAGGATCATATATTTAGAGCTGGAAGAAAATATCTGGCTTAACTCCCTTGTTTTCCAGATGAAAGAAGCTGAGACTTAGATTTTACCCTGGCTAACAACAAACAAAAATGCAGCACAGTAAGCATTCAATCCCAGTTTCTTTGATCAGTATTGGTATGTATGTGTGTGTGTGTGTGTGTGTGTGTGTGTGTGTGTGTGTGTGTGTGTAGAATTTTGAACTCCTATCTGTTGCCTCCAGCAGATGTCAGGCCTAGTTGAGTCAGTCCCCAGAGAGGTTTGGGATTGGTTCTATCTCCTGGGGGATAACTTAGAATTGGATATCTCTCTTGATTGCTTGTCTCAGAAATTTGAGGTAACCTGTAATCTTCCCAGACAAACATGTCATTACACACTCACATGCACCCTGAGCAATCACTTTGCAAGCCCCAGGAGTCTGACTAAAAAAGAAGGCATAGCATATGTTAATAAAGGAGCTGAGGAGGATGGAAAGGGATGGTGACAAGTGCTTTGCTGGAGACTACATCCTGTAGTTATGCTGCCTATGGACACTTTGGTAAACTCTTAAATGTGCTAGTGACTGACTGCCCTATAATTCACCAAATGATGAGTTTGTGGCTGGTTGCCTCTCTCAAGGGCAGTTTCAATATTTTGAAAAATTCTGTTCAACTCATCAAATTCCTGGATTTATTCAACATCTACTTACTCATCTATTACTCTGGATTATAACAAAAAAAGCAAATAACACCATTCCTATCTTCAAGGGAAAACAAAACAAAAATATCATGAGATTATTATTCTATACGCTTAAGGATTTTATTTTATTTTTATTAAAGTTTTTTTTTATTTTTAAAACATATGCAAGGATAATTTTTCAACATTAACCTTTGTATAGTGTTCCAAAATTTCCCCTCCTTCCCCCCACCCTCTCCCCTAGATGTCAAGCAATCCAATATATGTTATACATATTAAAATATGTGTTAAATCCAATATCTGTAAACATATTTATACAATCCTCTTGCTTCATGAGAAAAATCAGATCAAAAAGAAAAGAAAATTAGTAAGAAAGCAAAATACAAGGAAACAACAACAAAAAGAGTGAGAATGTTATGTTGTGATCCACACTCAGTTCCCACAGTTCTCTCTCTGGGTATAGATGGCTCTAATCACCATAAAATCATTGGAACCGGCCTGAATTATCTCATTGTTGGAAAGAGTCATGTCTATCAGAATTTTGATCATCATACAATATTGCTATTGCCATGTACAATGATCTCCTAGTTCTTATTTCACTTATAGCATCAGTTAATGCAAGTCTCTCTGAAATCATCCTGCTGGTCATTTCTTACAGAACAATAATATTCCATGACATTCATATACCATAACTTATTCAACCATTCTCCAACTGATGGGCATCTATTCAGCTTCCAGTATATTTATTTTTATATACTTTTTATATAATATATTTATATAAATTATATAATTTATATATAAATTATATTATATTATTTTATATATAAATATAAATTATATTATATTATATATTTATATAAAAAGCTAATTTTTTTTTAGAGAACTAACAAGAAAGGTGAGATTTTTGATTCTTCTTGAATTGAATGATTAAAGGTCACACAAAAGATTTTAAAAGGTCCCCAAAGTGCATATATGTATTGATACTCACAAATCTGCCAATGGAAACACACACACACTCACACACACACCACACACACACACACACACACACACACACACTCTTAGAAAAATAAGAGACTGAAACCAATAAAAAAAAACCTAAATATTATCAAATACTAAAACCTTGTGATGTTGAAATATGAAGATGGGGACCACACATTATGATCAAAAGGCACAGGGGGGAGACTGAGTGTGCATCTTAGTTATGTTTGAGAATGGGACTGAGTTTGCTTTTTCCTGGAGGAAGGATGATATAATGGTTTACCCTAAGGATACTTAGACTTTTATTGATATCACCAAAAGGATCCTTGAGCTGTAGGTCTTAAGTGGGGGAAGGGACCACTGACTCATAAATTATAATTCCAATGAGATTTTCACCCAGGAGGCCCTAGAAAGGCTTGGGGCCCTTGGGTTATGGTAAATAGGTCTTGGAATTCAGGGACCTGGGGATATGGTTGGTGAGTCTTGCATAGGATGATGGCTACAAAAGGCAGTAGCACATATCCCATAAATACTAAGATAGAACATAGTTCCTTAAATATTGAAAAGATTTGAGAATATTTTGTTTTGGTTTTACACCCCTCCCCCAGCACAATGTTTCTCACAGAAGGTATTTTATAAATGTGGCAGTTGCTTTGAAAATATTATTTTAAAGAAAATTGTTTGCCTATGTTTTAGGCAGTAACAGTCCCATCAAGATTTTACAGACAGCTGAATAGGCATGTAGTAAGAACACAGAGTTACAAGATATTCCATATTCCCAAGGTCCTGAAAGTAGGCCAATTTTATGCTTCCTTTACACATAACAGACATAAGATTCAGAAAGACTCAGTGACCCGTTCACTATAATCTATGACCCAAGTGGAATTGGAATCCGTAGTCCTGATTTTAGAACTATTGGATTTGACACTGTCACCCTCCTACTCTCCAGAAATATTAGTTCTTTGGAATCCAAAACACATACTTATAGTGTAGACAGATGAATATTGCCTGATTGTATTGGAATCTGGCAATAAACTATATAGTCAACCTGGGGTAAACTGAAATGCAAGCTATTAGAGACTCCAAAGAAATAATTAAATAGTCAAGCAATTTCTAGTTGCCTTTGAGAAGTTTGAGATACCAGCCCCTGGGGCAGAGCCAAGATGGCGAATGGCAGACAGCGTTCTCTGTGAGTTCCTGAGACCTTCCCTCAAACCCAGACAAATTGAGCCTCAGAACTGGTTTTGGAGTGAGGGCTCCACCAAACACTTGGACTACAACGCACTTCTATCAAATATCTATTTTGAAAGAACTTCTGAGGTCAGTTTTAGATGGGCAGGGGATCGAGCAGCTTCCAGCGCTCAGACGCCAGGGCACAGCCGGGGTGCAAGTCTGGGGCTGGGAAGGAGCAGAAGATTTTAGGCTGCCAGGAAGTCTCTGGGAGACGCTTGGGCCACTTTGCTCTGCTTTCGGGCAGGTGCTTTGGCAGGTCTACCTTTGATAAAGGGTGGATTGAGAGCAGCTGAAAGTGTGGTCCTAGTGCGGATCTAGAGAGATCAGCCCCAGACCGGAAGTCAACTCGGCAAACTGCCCCAGGGCAAATTGAAATCCCTGCTGCTGCTGCTGCTCCTGCTGCTGCTCCTGCTGCTGCTGCTACTGCTCCTCCTCCTCCTGCTGCTGCTGCTGCTGCTGCTCCTGCTCCTGCTCCTGCTGCTGCAGAATTCCCTGCTGGTGACTGATACCTCTGCTGAAAATCATGAGCAAGAAAAAGAGAGCTCTCACCTTAGACAGCTTTTACGGAGAGAAACTAGAGAAGTCCCCAGATCCTGAGATTCTGAAAAGAATCCCAGATAAAGCCACAGGGGTGGACTTAAGCTGGTCTCCCTTTCAGAAGGCTTACCTGGAAGATTGCATAAAGAATCTCAAAAGAGAGCTAGAAGAAGATTGGGGAAATAAATTGAGAGCAGTGCAAGAAGGAAATATCGCCCTGCAACAGAGATGTGAAAAACTGGAAAATAAGTCTGGTGAATTGGAAAAAGACAACAATTCACTGAAAAACAAAATTGGTGAATTGGAAAACATTACCAAATCACAAGAAAATAAAAATAGTGAATTGGTAAAAGACAACAATTCACTAAAAAATAAAATTAGTGAATTGGAAAAAGACAACAATTCACTGAAAAATAAAATTGGCAAAATAGAAAAAGAATGCAATGAACCAAAAAATTCAATTGGCCAGTTACAAAAGGAGCTAAAAAAGATAGCTGAAGGAAATAATACCTTAAAAATTAAAATTGAACAAATTGAAATTAATGACTCAAAAAGACTTCAAGAATCAGTCAAACAAAAACAAAAAAAAAAATGAAAAAATAGAAGAAAATATGAAATATCTCCTAGGAAAAACAACTGACTTGGAAAACAGATCCAGAAGAGACAATCTAAGGATTATTGGACTCCCTGAAAGTCACGATGAAAAAAAGAACCTTGATGCTATCTTCCAGGAAATCATGAAAGAGAATTGCCCTGATGTTTTAGAATTAGAAGGCAAAGTTGGCATTGAAAGAATTCACCTATCACCTCCTGAAAGAGACCCCAAAATTAAAACCCCAAGGAATATCGTGGCCAAATTTCAGGACTATCGCACCAAGGAAAAGATATTACAAGCTGCTAGAAAAAAACAGTTCAAATACCGAGGAACTGTCATTAGAATTACACAGGATCTGTCAGCTTCCACATTGAAGGATCGAAGGGCCTGGAATCAGATATTCCGAAAGGCAAAAGAACTTGGATTACAGCCAAGAATAAGCTATCCAGCTAGAATGAGCATCATCTTCCAGGGAAGAAGGTGGTCATTTAATGATACAGGAGAATTTCACCTATTTCTAATGAAAAGACCAGATCTGAACAAAAAATTTGACCTCCAAACACAGAACTCTAGAGAATCATAAAAAGGTAAAAAGGAAAGAACTCTCGAGAACTATATCTCTACTAGGGGTATCCTTAAAGAATGGGGGTATAATTTGATTTTACTTTGATAATAATCGGAAAGAAATTAGAGGTGGAAGGTACATCATACTGTAAAAAAAAAGGGGGGGGAGGGGAATGGAGGTAAAATAAAGAGATACCAGCCCCTGACAAATGACATCACAATATACTGAAAGAACTGGGAGATGTGACTGCTGAACCAACTTCTTTAAAGGAAAAGAACATAGAACCAAAAGAGAAAAAGTCCCCATTTTTAAAAAGAGGAAAAATAAAGACTAGGAAAGGAATATGTAAAAGGCACTGTGCCAAGCTTCTTCTTCTTCTTCTTCTTTTTTTTTTTTTTGCTTTTTTGCTGAGGCAATTGGGGTCAAGTGACTTGCCTAGTGTCACTAGGCAATGTTAAGTGTCTGAGGCCATACTTGAACTCAGGTCCTCCTGACTTCAGGGCCGGTGCTCTATCCACTGTGCCACCTAATTGTCCCCAAGCTTCTTCTTCTTACAATCATGTCTGATTCTTTCTGACCCTATTTGGGATCTTCTTACAAAGATACTGGAAGGGTTTCCCATTTTCTTCTCCAGCTCATGTTATAGATGAGGAAACTGAGCTAAACAGCGAAGTGATCTGCCGGGTTCACATAGCTAGTAAGTGTCTGAAGTCAGATTTGAACTCAGCAAAATGAGTTTTCCTGACTTCAGGCCCAGAGTTCTCTCCACTAAGTCTAACTGCCCTCAATCTTAAACAATGAACAAATAAATAAGCGTTTATGACATGCCTACCAAATGCCAAAACTATGCTAGCTGCTGGAAAGACTAAGACAAAAATGAAATAGTCTCTGTGTTTTAGGGCGAACCTATCTTGACTAGTTAACCAAAGGAATTTTACTCTGCCCTAGCACAATAAGGATATGCAACAAGCATATAACACAACTTAAAAAGCTTCTCTATATACAGATGTCTCTCATTCCAAATAAAAAAGCAATTGATCAGAACAGCAGGATATGGTGACTTATGTGATATTTGGAAATCACCAAATCCAAAGGCCATCAAATCTATGTGAGTGGGATTTTTCATGCCATTAGATCACCAGGAAGATGCTTCAGGGGACCAATCAAGATCTAGGGACAGCCTTTTGGAAAAACTGATCTTTGGGGGAAATGAGTTAATCCTCATAAAGATTGCTTATATTCTACTAGGAAAAATAATATGTATTTGTTACCCACTTTTTATAGCAACACCAAAAGTCTTGAACATAAGGTAAGGACAAACAGGAGACTATCTAATGGCAGATATTCTTTTTAGTATTTCCTAAAGTGAAAGGAATTTTCAGACTTGACCTGAGGACCAGCAACCCAGAAAAGAATTGACTCTAAAGGTAGGAGACTTGGAAATCAAAGAAAGAAAATGTAGTTAAAAGCAAGAAAAAAGTTTGGGAAAGCAGATACTATGGGGACAGGACAGGGAGATTATAGGTCTAGTAAATCCTGAGCCAGAATAGTAAAAACAATACAAATAGGGGCTAAGGTTCCTCTGGAAGGAGGGGTTATGATGTCATTCTCCCTTCCCCCTCTCTCTCCCTAGACTTGGTCAAAAGTATAGTTGGTCATTTATTCACTTTAATCCTTACCCCCTGTCCATTTACTTCAGCCTGAGGGAAATTTAAGCTTATTTTTGTTTCTTGAGCCTGCAGATAAGATAAGCTTATTGATTAATAAAAATGTCAAGTTCCCTGTATATTCTATTTAATGCTCATAAGTAGAAGGAAAAGAGACCATTCTTTATTCTACAAGAGGCAGTTTTCACAGAATTAGGAGTCTGCCACCATTTTCATAATACTAACATATTTTACTTTCTAATCAAGTAAACATCAATAGGTAAAACCACATAAACAAAAGCTCTTTGGGATCCTCAGCAATTTTTTTAAGAGTAGAAAGAAGATGTGAGACCAAAAAGATTGAGAACCACTGTTATCTGTTTGGTCCAACTGAACTTGTTGGTTTGGGAGCTACTTCAAAAAAGTTAAAAAAAGTGAGTGGATAGTATTGAACTATATAAGCCCAACAATCCATATGAACTCTATATATCTCTAAAGATAAAATCACTGGCTGGCCAGGAAGGGCAGGCTATGAAGGATGCAAAGCCTGGGTATATTTTCTTTCCATTCTCTGTTTTCTTCATTGTGGTCAAGTACTGCTCTAGGTTTTTAAAAGTAAAAATAGGGGCAGCTATATGGCACAGTGTATAGAATTGGCCGTGTTCTGGCTGCCCAGGACCTGGGTTCAAATCCAACCTCAGATTTGTTAACTGTGTGACCCTGGACAAGTCACTTACCTGACCACCAAACTGCCATCCCACTCCCTGTACCAAAAAAATAAATAAAGATAAGTCATATCTTATGAAGAGAGAAGAAAGTAGGATACTTGAAAAGAGAAGTTCATGCCCCTAAAAGAGATATAGCTTCTAAGGAAGCTACCCATAAGGTAAAGAGGGGGGAGCAAATCACATAAGCATATTCAATAGATCTTCTGGCTACTGGATAAATGACAACTCAGTCTGCCTCCTACATACACATTTAATTTAAAGATATATAAAGTAAAAGCAAAAATAATGTGAGAAGAAAGCACTAGAAGCTGGGGGAATCAGAAGTTTCATGTAAGAAATAGCATTTAAGTTGCGCTTTGAAGGAAATTAAGTATCCTAAAAGGCATTGGAGGAGAAAATAAATTTCAGGTGTGGAAGAGGTTATACAAAAGAATGGAATTGGTGATGGAATTTCATAACTAAAGGACATGAAAGGCCCAATTAGCTGGACTTTAGAATGTATGAAGAATAGAACATCATAAACCTAGAAAGGTAGTCTGAAGTCAGATGGCACAGCCTTTAAATAGAGGTGTTTACATATTATCCTAAAGTCAATACAGAGATGCAAGAAATGTCATCTAGCTAAAAATTGGTTAAGATTTAGTGACCAATTGGAAATGGTGTATGAGGGAGAACTGAAAGTAGAAGATGACTATGAAGTTGTGAGATTTTGACTGCAATGATTGTTATGTCCTTTCTGGAAATCAAGAAGTTAAAAAGAATAATGGGTTTAGGGTTTGGGGCATAGAGTATAGGGAAGATAATGAGTTCTCTTCTAGACATGTTGAGTTGAAGATTCTTTTTGAATATCTGATTAAAAATGTCTAGTAGACAGTTGGCAATGTTGAATTGGAATGTAGGAGAGAAGCTAACTCTGGAAATATAGATTTGGGAATTAGCCACAAAACTTAAACTTAAGGGAAATGATATGATCTCTAGAGACAAGAAACACTTTAAACTATAGACTGAAGACCTTCATGTTTAATCCTGGCAAAATTTTAGAACTAATTATTAAAAGGAACATTTGCAAACATTTAGAAAGGGAAAAAGTAATTACCAAGAGGTAGTTAATGATGCATTAAGAACAACTTGTACAAAACTAATCTCATTTCCTTTATTTTTTATATAAGGTTACTAAGTGAAGTTATAGAGTTACTAAGTGAATCAGGGAAATGCCAAGTATATTGTGTATTTTAGCAAGATATTTGAAAACTATCTCCCAGTCTTTGTCCAATCTAATCTTAACCTTGTGGAGAAGATGAGGAAACGTAAGCTAGATGAGAATCTTGTTAGTCGAATTTAAAGTCAGATGACAAATCAAACAGACCACAAGAGTTTTATTATTTTTTACATATTTCCACACTTATCATTGTTGTGCAAGAAAAATCATATCTACAAGAAAAAAAATCAGAGAAAGGAAACACAATGCAAGGAAACATCAATAGAGAGCATGAAAATGTTATGTTGTAGTCCACATTTCACATCCCTCTCTCTGGGTGTATATGGCTTTCTTCACTGAACAATTAGAACTGGTTTGAAACATTTCATTGTTGAAGAGAGCCATGTCCATCAGAATTGATCATCATATAGTATTGTTGTTGCTGTGTATAATGATCTCCTGGTTCTGCTCATTTCACTCAGCATCAGTTCATGCAAGTCTCTCCAGGCCTCTCTGAAATTATCCTGCTGGTTGTTTCTTACAGAACAATAATATTCTATGACATTCATATACCATAATTTATTCAGCCATTCTCCAATTGATGGGCATCCATTCAGTTTCCAGTTTCTAGCCACTACAAAAAGGGCTGCCACAAACATTCTTGCACATGTGGGTCCCTTTCCTTCCTTTATGATTTCTTTGGGATATAAGCCCAATAGAAACACTGCTCGGTCAAACGGTATGCATAGTTTGTTAACTTTTTGAGCATAGCTCCAAATTGCTCTCCAGAATGGTTGGATCCATTCACAGTTCCACCAACAATGTATCAGTGTCCCAGTTTCCCCACATCCCTGCCAACATTCGTCATTATCATTTCCTGCCATTTTAGCCAATCTGACAGGTGTGTAGTGCAGACCACAAGAGTTTTAAAGCATCCTCTTGGAGAGAGATCTCCAGTGAAGCCCAAGGCTTTTTGTTCTATTCATAATCCGGTTCTACTCAACACAAAAGCATAAGAACATAAAGCTGGAAAAGACCTCAGAATCTACCTAATATAATCCCCTGATTTTATAGAGGAGAAAGAAGGTAATTTTTCCCAAGATCATTCCCAAGTTATCAAGTGATAGCTGAGACTAGAACCCAAGTCTTCTGACTTTGAATTTACTCCATTTTTTATATACCTCAGCTGTTTGTTCAGCTTTAATACACTGTTAGGGTCCAGTTGAGTAATCTAGCTTTGAACCATCCTGCTCTACCTTCTCTATTTATGCTTAGATTATTAAACCACTTTTTGCAAACCAATGAATTGAGATACCTTTGATATGTCCTAACATTTAAGTTTCTTTCTCTCCTAAGTCAGTTTTTATTCAGGAGGTTAGAACTAGCAAGTTCTGGTATGACTCATGGTAAAGAGAAATAAAATGATAGACTGTCTTTGTGTTCATAGAAATAAAAAATGCATATGGGTTTATCAAGTTCAAATGGATAGCTAATTGGGAGAGCAAAGAGGGAATGCCCATTTATTTTGTGTTGGTAAATTCATAGGTCATGGATACATAAGATTTAAAGGGACATTAATTGTACTGGACTTGTAGTACAGTTTCCTTATTTCATACATGAGGAAAGTAAGGACCTTCTTTAAGTCACATAGAAAGTAAATAGCAGAATCAGGGTACAAGCCTTGGTCTTTAGAATCCACCTCTTAGAATTCTTGGTTTCCTTCAAGTCTTAGTTTAAGAGACACCTTCTCCATAGGAAACCTTTTCTAATCCCAATCAGCTTCCCTTTCCCAAATCACCTTGCATTAATTTTGTTCGTACTTTTACATGTATAAATTATCTGCAACAAGCAGAATGTAAGCTCTTTGAGAGAAGAGACTATTCCAGTTTCGTCTTTGTACTTCCAGCACCTAACATACCATCTAAGATATAACAGTTATAATAAATGCTGATTGATTAATTCTGATTCCAAATCTAATGGTCTTTCCTTTATGCTATTTTAATAGTGTGGGGGGAGAAAGTTGGGAAACACAGGATTAGACCACAGTGCTAGAGTATATCAGTTTCTATTTATTAGATATAGTGGAGACCAAACTGCAAAATAAAACTAATTAATACCTTCCTAATTCATACCCCTACAGTGATTATGATCAGGGTGGCTATTATGAGCACCACCCAAAGGCTCTTCTACTTTTTTTTTGTGGAGGGTCGCAACTCTTTATCCCTTTGCTGTGATAGCTAGGACTACTCAGCTTCCTTATTTATAAAATGGGAATAATAATAGCACCTACCTCACAAGGTTGTTTGAAGATCAAATAAGATAACATTCATAGAGTCCTTTGCAAACCTTAAGTGCTATATAAATGCTATTGTTTATTACAATTATTAATTGTAAAAATTATTGTTAATTAATTGTTGTTGTTAGAGAGCTGGTGGAAGACAATGTGATATAATGGAAACTTAGTTCCTTGTTCTACTTGTAGCATAGCAAAGAATAATTTTTCATGGGGCCACATTTTTTTCTCCTTTTGTAGAATAAGTGGGTCGGGCCAAATGACCTTTCACTCTGCCTGCTAATCTTTAGCCTATTTAGAAAATTATTTCTTATAGTTGTGCAGGGATCTGGTGACTGGGTTGAGTCTAAGTCTAAAAGACAAGAATCTAGCATGTCCTAAATGGCCTTTGAATTAAAGTGTCAAATGAGTGGAACCAGTAAAATGATTGATCTGGTGACTTGATCTGCAGAGCCACAGATCTATATAATTTTCCCTGCCTAAAGGCTGGAGTGAACTCAGATCCTAATGTGGAGATCAGCCGGGAGTGGGGACACCAGCTCACCTTTTTAGTCTTCATATCTAGAACTATAAGAGATTTCAGAGACTATCTTGCAGATACAGAAACAGATCTAAGGAATTGTGACTTGGGCAAGATCACAGAGTAAGGATCATATATGAGATCTGAGCTCAGTCTCTTTATTTCTGGATCAAATACTTTTTCTGAATTGTGCTTCATTTAGAATATTCTTCATGTACTCCATGTTTTAACAAAACTGCATTATTCAAAGAATGACAGAATTTTAGAGCAGAAATGGATCCCAGACACTACCTGATACAATCCATACATGAAAAGAGTCCCCACAATAGAATATCTAACAAGTAATCATTCGGCTTCTACTTGAAGACTTTCAAGAAGGCAGAACCTTCCATCCCTTGAGACAGCTCATTCTACTTTGGGACAGCTCTAATTGTTTAAAAAAAATTCCTGAATGAAATCTAAATTGAGGCCTTTACAACTTCTACTCATTAGTCACAGTTCTGTCCTTTAGGGCCCAAGGAGAGCAAAGAGAATCCTCTTTTGATATAATAGGTTTTCACATACTTATATAGCCCTTCAAATAGAAAGCAATTATATCCCACCTGAGGCTTTTTTTCCTCTAAGTTAAATATTACTATTTCTTTTAAATGATTCTCACATAATATGACTGAGAGCTGCACACCATCCTTGTTGTGTTCTTCTGAACAGGTCCCAAGTTAGCAATGACCTTCTTAAATCATGGTGCCCAAAACTAAGCACAATACTCTAATAGGGCCCTGACAAGGGCAGAGTACAGGTGGACCATGCTCTCTATATTCCTAGAATTCCTTTCTATTCCTAGAAGTTACGTATCCCTTAATGAATACCAAGATTGCATCATCTTTTTTTCCTGCCTGCTACATCTCATTGCTGATCTATATTGAGCTTTCTGGAACCCAAAGATCTTTTCCTTTTTTCTTTTTCTTTTCTTTCTTTCTTTCTTTTTTTTTTTTGTGGAGACAATTAGAGTTAAGTGACTGGCCCAGGGTCACACAAGCTATTCAGTGTCTGAGACAGAATTTGCACTCAGATCCTCCTGATTCCAGGGCCATTGCTGTATCTACTGTGCCACCTAGCTGTCTCTCCACAGATCTTTTTCAAAACAATTGTCCTCAGACCTACACTCCCACTTCCCACCATCTTGTGTTTATGAATTTTTTTGTACCCAAATGCAAAACTTTCCATTTATCTCTATAGAATTTCAACTTTTGCCACTTAAATGTCCTTCTGCAGATCTTTTTCAAAGCAATTGTTCTCAAATCTACACTCCCACTTCCCACCATCTTGTGTTTATGAATTATTTTTTGCATCCAAATGCAAGACTTTCCATTTATTTCTATAGAATTTCATCTTTTGGATTCAAGTCAATGCTGTAGACTGTCAAAAATCTTTAGATTCTGATTCTGTCAGCAAGTGTGTTAGATATGCCTCCTGCCTCAGAACCTTCTTCAGAAGTCACTGACAAAATTGTTAAACATCATAGTTAAGAATTGATCTCTGGAGTATTCTACTAAGGACCTCCTGCTGTGTTCATGTTGCCCATTAACACCTACTCATTGAGTCCAGCCATGCAACTAGTTCTGAATTATTCTGAGTATAGTATTGCTTAATTCATATCTCACCATCTCCTTCACAGGAAATAGTCTGAGATACTTTCTGAAAGATTTGATTCAAATTTAAATTATAGTAAGCTACAGCCTATAAGTTTAGAAATCTTATCAAAGAAGGAATTGAAGTTAGTCTGGCATGATCTGTTCTTGCCTGTACTTTCTGCCCCCTGACTATGCCCTTGCTTTCATATCTCTGCATCTTTATTCTTGCTGTTTGTTGTATCTCACTGTAATACCTCTTTGCCTGTTCAATTCCCACCCATTCTTTAAAGTTCAACTCAAATTTCATTCCTTCCAAGAAACCCTTCCTGATCGTCTGATAATGACCTTTAACTTTGGCTCTCAAATATTTTTGTTTTGTAGCTCCCTAAAAATAAAATAAGCTATTTGATGTCCTTGGTGGAATAGACAGCAGAGTAATTATAGAAATAGTCTGAGGAGCTGGTTGGAAGAACTGAGGAAAAGTTGAAAGTATGTGTCCACTTATGGATCCAGAAGGTAGTAGTCAGGATGGAGGGGAAGAAGGAAGCGTTTATTATTCATTTTCTGTTTGACAAGCACTGAAGAAGAAAATGGCAAACCATTTCAGTATCTTTGCCAAGAAAACTTCATGGCCATCATTGGCCCACAGGGTCACAGATAGTTGGACACAGCTCAACAACAATGTGCTAAACACAACCTCAAGAGGTAGCTATTGCTATCATCCCCATTTTAGAGTTGAAGAAATCAAGGCAGACAGAAATCAAGTGACTTGCCCAAGATTATACAACAATCTGAGATCAGATTCAAATTTAGGTCTTCCTGACTCCAGACCAGCATTCTAGGTACTTTGTCTCCTAGCTGTATCTTGATTGAGAGAGCCAAAGATCTGGCCTTAGGTAAGGATGCTAGAGTTGAGATATGTACTAATATAAAAATCAAGCAATGGGTCGGAAGCAGTTAATCAGACAAATAGATATCAGTCTCCAGGGAGAGAGTATGTGGTTATAGGATGGCAAGAATTTTGAGATCACCTTTTCATAAAACCATAGATTTAGAGTTGAAAGACCAACTTCTTCTAGTCTAATCTCTTTATTTACTTTTGAGGAAACTGAGGCAAAATTACGTAACCTGCCTATGGTCATATAGGGAATAGAAGGCACAGTCAGGATTTGAATCCAATTCATTTCAGCCCAAATCCAATACATTTTCAATTTGTTTAATTTGTAAGTGAGGAAAGAAAGAAATCACTTACCCAAGTTCATACAGAGAGTAAGTAGCACAGCCAGAATTAAACTCCAAGTTCTCTGACTGCAAATTCTAAGCTTTCCCCCACTAATCCAGAGATAAGAAACACAGGGAAAATCAGAATGATAAAATTACTATGGAGCACTGGCCCCACAGTTAGAGGTTTTGAATTCAAGTTTTGCTTCTGACATTCAATTCAATAAACATTTATTAACTATCTACAGATCTTAGCTTAAAATAGCCAAGGTCTTTAACTGCATCCAAGGCCATTTCCAATCATCCTGATCTATACTTGCCACTGGATACAGATTACTCTGGAGGAGGTGAGGCTGATGACTTTTCACAGCCCTCCTTTCTTTAAATCCAGATCACTTGCAAGTCATAGCAACACCTCCCTGATGTATTGATCTTCTTCCAGAACAAAGGACATTGTGCTAAGTCCTGTGGATATAAAAAGAGGCAAAAGATAATTCTTGTTCCTGGAAAAACCAGGTAACAGTGTCATCAGATCAAAGAATACATGTTGTGGACTAAGGTGTTAGAAGACTGGAAAGATAGAAGGGAACTTTAAAGGTCAAAACAGAGCATTTTGTGCTTGCTCATAGAGGCAATTTGAAGTCATTTGTTTATTGAGTAGCAGGATGACATGATCAGAATTGTGTTTTAGGGAAATTACTTTAGTGGCTGAATGGAGAATCCAAATAACAGGTAATAAGGGTCTACATTAGGGTAGTGGCAGTGTCAGAGGGAAAAAAGTATCAGAAGCAAACCTATCAGCAAGCTATTGTAATAATCTAGGCAATAGGTGATGTGGATCTTCACTAGAATAGCGGCAGTGTCAGAGGAAAAAGAAGTTTATGTTGAGATGTTATAAAGGTGAAATGAACAGATACTGGCAACATCTTAGATACAGAAGGTGAGGAAGAGAGATGAGAGATATTGAGGAAAGCAGGATAGAAGTTTGGGGGACTGGGAAGATGGTGTTGTTCTCTACAGTAATAAGGAAGGTTAAAAAAAGGAAGAGAGGGTTCAGGGGAATGATACTGAGTTCAGTTTTGGATGTGTTTAGTTTCAGATGTCCACTGGACTTTCAATTGGAGATGTCTGAAAGATAGTTGGAGATGTGAGTTTGGAGATTAGCAGAGAGGATGGCACAAGAAAATGGAAATTATGGAAATCACCAGCAAAGAGAAAGTAATTAATTCCATGGGAGATGATTAGATCCCCAAATGAAGTAATATAAAGGGAGAAGAAATGAGGACCCAGGACAGAATCCAGAGGGATATCTATAGAGAAAATTAAATCTGGAGGAAGATCCAGTGAAGGAGACAGAGAGGAAGTATGGTCAGAGTGTGGTAGGAGGAAAGCCAGGAGAAAATGATGTATTGAAAGTCTAGAGAGAAGAGAGTTTCAAGAAGAGAGAGTGGTCCACAATGATATCTGCTACCCATGTGAAAACTTGGACAAGTCACTTAACAGCTGTAAAATATGGGAAATTGGGAGGGAGAACAAAATGGACTCTTGTCCCATGTTTTATTATGCTTAAGCACAGGTTGAGAACTCAGAAAAATAACTCTGAAGCCTGATTAGGGCTCTTACAAAGTTTAAATAATTTTCAATTATATCAGAGTCAGAGAAATAATTTTTGATCACTTAATAATCTTACATATCCTTTTAGGCCATATATGATAAAGAGACTTAGTTAAACAGAATCTCATACATTCTCAAATAAAACAGATTTAATTTAATAGACAGTATTAGAGTCCTTAGGTCAGGTAAGTTTGCAAGCTTTCAAGTTTACAATGGGTTAATTGAGACAAAAATAACCACAGAGTCCAAGCCACTTGGGATTCTTCCACCAAGAAAGCAAGTTAAATTACTTTGGGAAACCTGGCATTCCTTTTGGCTTCTTATCTCAGAAATATCTTAAGCTTTCAGCAGATTTTAATATCCCATGGAACAGGTATCAGCCAGCTCATTTAATATTAATATCCCATGAAGACAGGTTTCAGTCAGCCAAATAAACTCCTAACCAGGATTAGTAGTCCTGATCAAATAATAATAAAGATTTTTTAAAAAGTAAAAAAAAAATCCATGACAAAGGACTGTTCTAGAGTTATGCTTTGACACTGTAAAAAATTGCTTCTAATTTTTAAGAGAGGTTAGCCTGGTATCTCTAAATGGAAATACAGTGAGGGTAGAAAGGATAGCTGCTGACAAGGCCAGGTTCTGACACAGTCTTGATTACTCATAGGTTAGCAGAACAAAAGAAACTACCTAAAAGATTTTGTGGGAGCAGGCAGCTTGATAAAAATTGTAAACATTCTGGTCTAAGGGAGGGTCAGAAACTACAGCATGCGTCATAAAGTGGAGCAGGTAAAATGGGCTGGCCTGACTCAGTCCTGTCCATAAGTGTTTGCATTTGCACATACATAGAAAGTGGAATATCTCTATTCCAGTTTCTATTTGACTATGCACAGATGAAGTTAAATAAGGTTGACTCTAAGATATTGTCATGGGAATTTTTTATTTCCTTTTATTATTCAGGACTCAGGGCCATTCCTTCTTCAAATATTGGTCAAATCTGACTTAATATTAATCTCACCTGACCAAAACCTGTCCTATGGAATATACAAATTTATTTAGAATCTTAAGTATTTAAGCATCCTTTACATAAGAAGTCAGAAAAAGAATCTCAACTGTCCCTGACTCTTTGGTCCTATTTAATCTATCTATGAATCTCTTGCTGTCTTTCAGTTTGTTCAGTTGTTTTTCAGTTGAAACTAACTCCTTGTGGTCCCGTTTGGAGTTTTCTTGGCAAAGATATTGGAGAGGAGGCAGCAAGAAGGCTTAGTGGATAGAGCACTGGCCTTGAACTCAGGAGGAGCTGAGTTCAAATTTAGACTCAAGACACTTAACACTTACTAGCTGTGTGACTCTAGGTAAGTCATTTAACTTGGGGGGGGGGACCAAAGATAATGGAGAAGTTTGCCATCTCCTTCTCCAGCTCATTTTACAGATGAAGAACTGAGGCAAACAGGGCTAAGTGATTTGCCCAGGGTCACACACCTACTAAGTGTCTGAAGCCAGATTTGAACTCAGGAAGATGAATCTTCCTGACTCTAGGCCTGGCCCTCTATCCACTGCACCATCTATCTGCCTCAGTTTAATCTGGGCTCACATGAATCAAAACCACAGCTCACAACTCATCTCTCAGAAGATCTCCATCTTTAATACCAAATTAAGACATGATGAGAATGATGTCCTGCTTTTCTCTAGGCACACAGTAGTCATTGTTTCCTTCTCATTTCAGCATTTCCCATGAGTCTCATAGCAAACAAAACACCTTCATTTCTCCCCAATTGTTTCTTCCACCCTCTGGTTCCTCTGGGAGCAACTGCATTGTTCCAGTCCTTTGGGGTTACTAACCTGGGAGAGTAGAGGCAGGAGACAAAGTTTTGCTACATACACCATTAACCCTTATACTTAAACTAAAATACATTAACACGAATAAGCTAATTCTCTCAGGTTTTGCCATTTTAGCTCTAAATGTATAAAATCAAGATCTTTTCCTCCTGTGGAAAAATGTTTGATTAACTTGGGGTAGTAGATGTGTATGCATGCATGGCGGTGTACCTATGTGTGTGTATGTAAAAGTCACAGGACTTCAGAGCTAGCTAGAATGAACTTCGATGCTCTTTATTCCATCATATTTAATTTTGGCCCTAAAATGTAAACCCACTCTTGTCACTTTGTGGAGGGGGCTACCTCAGAAGAGATGGTAATAAAATCTCGAACCTCCTTACACCTTCCAAATTTGTTACCATTCTTTTG
The DNA here is from genome assembly GCA_023553655.1 of Myrmecobius fasciatus. NCBI lineage: Eukaryota > Metazoa > Chordata > Mammalia > Dasyuromorphia > Myrmecobiidae > Myrmecobius > Myrmecobius fasciatus. Next base: position 240,480 of record JAJPUD010001156.1, on the reverse strand, counting down.
GACAGGATGAGCCTGGACTACATCTGTTGGGAGGCAAAGTAATCTCATGGCAGAATGCTAGAGATGCATTTAGAGAATTAGGACTCAAATCCTAGCCCTGATACATGCTGTATGACACTTAACTTCCCTGATCATTAGTTTCTTCATCATAAAATGAGTATATTTCCTCCAAGGATGGTTGTAAAGAAAGTGCTTTGTAAAAACTAGATTGCACTTGACTTAATGGAGTAAATTATAGCCTTAAAATTTTTATTCCCCAAAGCAACCTCTATCTAATACATATGTCAAGATCATAACAAGAAATCCCAAGTTTCCTTGAGAGATGTCACTATGGCACCAGAGAACCATAACATTATTCAATATCCCATTGATAATCAATATCAAATCAATCATGAAACAAGGAGATAGACTCTGCCAAAGAGAAACCCTGGAGAATGTCTTATGACAAGCCCAAATGGAAGAAGGATTTCCTAATAAAAGATGAGGTCATCCAGATGCTCATGTTTGTGGAGGACATTATGCTGACTGCAGTAAGCTTCATAATATTACAAGACCTTCTCTAGGATCTTCATAGTTATTATAATTAAATTAATTATGATTCCATCCTGTTGTAATCTGCAACTAATTGCAGCTGATTTTCTGATTATGCTTATTATCTTTGGAACCAGGTACCAAGAACAAAACATCAGTGTTTCTTTTTGATGGTACTTATTATCCAAGAATGTGTCAAAACCATCTGCATGTTCTAGCAAGCAGTCTGATTTGAACACCATTCAACACTGCCATGGTTTTTGCACTGTGTCCTTGTTCGTTGCCCCATCCTGGATCTACAGAATTTTTTAAACCTTCCACATTACCCCAGTAGAGCAAATCCAGAATAGACTACTAGTCTCAGAGCACCAAATGCAAAGCTAGTTCTAGGGATCATAATGATGTCTGGTTTGGAATATCACTAGCAGGTGGAAGGGTCAGTCCCAGACTTTTAATCTAATTGACAAGGGTTGAAGAGAAGGGGAGAGAAGGGCTAAGGCTTCCCTAAGTCATAGTGACACAAAATGCTGTTATATAAATGCTAAGAACATGAGAACTTGAGCGAGTAAATCAGGTGGCAGCATGCATCCAATCTCCAGAATACTTGAATACTAGGATGTAATGTTATGAAACTGGAGAGAAAAAAATGATATTTTTAACCTACTTTTTGGGGGATGAAGACAAAAAGGAACAATTGGGAAAGGAATACACTTCCATTTTTAAAAATCATTAAAGTCTTGAGACCAACTTCACCCATGGACAGAAGCCAGAATTCAGCATGAATAATGAAGTTCTTATTCATTTTGTCCAATGATTTTCATTTTCCTCTTTCTACCTTATTAAAGGGCCATGGAGGTAAAAATACATGTCCCCAGACAGAAATTTCAACTTGGCAGCTTGGGACAGGACATTCTGCCACTTGAGGAAATTTATAAAATGCAGCAGGGTATGAATTGTACCCCTGCCATTGTTCCAGACTTTTAAATTATAAATCTCCAAGCAGATAAAATTAAGCAATGATAGGCAATGCACTTTCAGAAAGCCAACACATGCCTCAGCAAGTCCTACTGCAAAGCCAAGGGTTTGAGTCTGGTGACTTTAACCATTTCCCAGTTTTTCACTCTAGATGAATTTTACTGGTCCTTCCTCCCTATTACTCCTTTGGAACACAAGTAAGAGGGTTCTCTCTAAAAACCCTCTCATAGCATAGTCAAAGAAGAACAGAAAAAGAGCATTACAACTGGAAATTGAGAGATCATTGGTAACTTTGGAGAGAGTAGTGGGGTTTTTTGGTTGTTATTGTTTGTTTTGTTTTGTTTTTTTTCTCAATAGTATTTTTTTTTCAAATATACATAGTTTCCAACATTCATTTCTGTAAGGTTTTGTGTTTCAAATTTTTCTCCCTCCCAAAGACAGAAACATAATTTTTTATTTGTCATGTTATACAAGAAAAATCATACCAAAAGAAAAAAAACATGAGAAAGGAAAAGCAAACAAAGGTGAAAATACTAAGCTTTGATCCACATTCAATTATCTCTCTGGTTGCAGACAACGTTTTCCATCCCAAGTCTAACGTAATTGTTTTGAATGTTCTCATTGCTGAGAAAAGCCAAGTTCATTACAGTTGATCATCATATGATCTTGCTGATACTGTGTACAATGATCTCCTGGTTCTACTCAATTCACTTAGCATCAGTTCATGTAAATCTTTCCTGGCTTCCCTGAAATCAGCCTGCTCATCATTTCTTATAGAATAATAATATTTTGTCACATTTATATTCTACAACTTATTCAGCCATTTGCCTACCAATGGGCATTCACTCAATTTCCAATTCTTTGCCACTACAAAAAGAGCTGGTATGATCATTTTTGTATGTGTGGGTCCTTTTTCCTCTTTTATGATCTCTTTAGGATACAGACCCAGTATTGATACTACTGAAACAAAGGGTACCCACAATTTTATAGCCCTTTGGACATAGTTCCAAATTGCTGGACAGAGTGAATGTCATTGAATGATGAGGTTAGAAGTCAAATTGTAGAGAGTTAAGAAAAGAGTGAGAGGCATCTATTTGTTAAAGTCTCTGCAGGCTTTCACATGGGTGACTTGTCTTCTCTTTGATATTCTGTTCTTTTTAGATTTTAAGAACACTATTTTCTCCTAATTCTACCCCTAACCATCTGATTGTTCTTATCAGTTACCTTATTGTAACTTCTTTTTCTCTTCCCTTCCCTTCCCCTTCATTTCTTTCTCTTCACTTTTTCTTTCCCTTTCCTTCTTCCTTTCCTAGTCCCTTCTCTCCTCTTCTTCTATACTACTTTACTTGGCAAAATCATTAGCTTCCATGAATTTAATTATCATTTATGAGGATGATTCTTAAATCTATCTTGCCAGCCAAACCAAAACCTCCAGTCTTGCACCTCAAATTACCTGGTAGACATCTTGAAATGGATGTCCTATAGGCATCTTAAACTCAACATTTCCAAAACTGAACTCATTATATTTTCCCCTAAGCTCTATCATATTGTTTTGAGTTCATAGCCAGGACTCAAAGTTCTTTTCCCTTCTTTCCCCCATTCCACTGGCCATGTTATCAGAGAGTGGAAGAGTAAGAGACAACACATCCAACCAGCAACAGAGAAACATACAGAGGACAAATATAGTCAGCAGAGAGAAGCATAAGCCTTTATGATTTCAGGGAATTGGAGTGTGCTAGCTTTGAACTCAACTCAGGAATAAATTCAGGAAAGTTATAGCCTCACAGTTTTGTCCCTAGAACTTGAGGTAACCTTATTCATCTGAGTAAATGATGAGTTGGGAGAAGTCATTAGGGGCAGTGGGCTATATTACACTTTTGAGGCTTTATCTAGAATATAGATGCCCTTCTCAATTACAGGGATCCACTGGGAAGACTCTCTAACTGGGACTCTTATAATTGGTTACCCTAGTTTCACAGGAATCCCCTGGAGAAAAATCAGCATATTTTTATTTTCCTTTAGACTGTATTTGGACAGTTAGCTTTCTGGTGTGTTTCCTTTTCAAATCAGATTATTTCATTTAAGATAACTTTGATTGTTGGAATGCTTTTATACTGTTATCTGCTCTTCTACTTTCTCTGTTATCAGTACTATAGTTAATATGAACTGTATTTTGAATCCCTAAAATAATGGTGCTCAGCCATTTGCCTAAAGCATAATATGATAGTTTATACATGTTTGTATATTTTCTTTTTTACTTTTAAGTAGATTTAGATTGCTTGCTTTATTAAGACAAGAATCTAGATGGGTTATCTAAGATTCTGATGGACTGAAGATTCATAGGATTAAAGTTTGTCTACCGACCTAGAAACTTTACTTAATTCCAAGTTTCGTTTTATCTTTTTTTGGGAATCTCATACCAATTTGCTCAGAACAAATTTGCTTTGTTTTTTCTAGTGAGGCATGAGTTTAGCTCTGCCATTGGATTTCCTATGTGTT
>JAJPUD010001156.1:213604-236465 GCA_023553655.1 Myrmecobius fasciatus | reverse complement strand
ATCCCACATGTTCTGGGAAACATGTGGGGAGCTGTGGGAACCAGGCTTTTACTCTGAGAAGGGAGGCTTTCTTTTCTTTTCTTTATTTTCTTCATTATTTTGGGGTTGAAAAGAACTTTTCAAGCACCAAAACAGGTAGTAATCTATTATAACTTTGTAGAATAGTATCTGTTTGTTAAGTTTTATGACCATGTATTCTGAAGTATGGAAGAATGTTAATTTCCTAATTGTGAACTGTGCCACTTAGACTTTTCTGAGAAGATTTACTACAAGGCAATGGAAAAAAATACAATAGTTCAGTCTCTTTAAATCAATAGAGAACTATCTGTAATCTAGAATTATGATTTTTTGATACTAAGCAGTTTCATGAACATGACCCCTCATGACAGAGAAGCACTGACTATGTGTTTGAGAAGGAAACAAATCCTTGAAGTTCAACTAAGCAGTGTGTCCATTAGATACCAGCATCTAAGGAGAGTTGTACAAACTCTACAATCAGTAGCAGGATTTGGGAATTGCCCTTTGACATGTGTGTATACTACATATGTACAGTATACAATGTACAGTATCAGTATATTCTAAGTTTAAGTCCACTATGCCTATAGATGTTGTATGTATTTGTGGGAGAATGTACCCCATATTTTGTGGGGAATATCTTGTAACAACTTTTCCTACTATACTGTCTTAGTAAATACCTTTGCTAAAATATAATTCAATGTACTGGTTGATTTTTAATGGAAAGCAAGAAAGGATGCCATGATTTTTTTTTTAATTCAGGACACATTTTTATGTCTCTTCTTTCTCTCTTCTACATATGCCCATCTATCTAAATTCACAGAATAGAATTGAAGAATTTCAGGTTGGAAGAGATTTTAATAGCTATTTAGCCCAAATGCTACTTTAAAAAACTCCACACTACATGCACCTGAAAAATGGTCATCTGCCTTCTATGTGATTATCTCCAATTGTAGGAGGATCCACTATCTCTCCAACTTTTGGATAGTTTTAATTGTTAGGAAGCATTTCCTCATAGCAAACTTAAATTGACTTCTTATCTACATGTTTTTAGAACTGGAAGAGACTCCAAATTTTTATAGATGAAGAAATTAAAGAGATTAAGTGACTTGCCCAAGATCACCCAGATAATAAGTGGCAGTGCCAGGATTTGAACCCAGATGTGGCCTCCAAATTCAACATCCTTTCTAGTTCCATCCATTGTTTCCAGTTCTACTTTCTCAGGCCACATAGAACTCAGTCTAATCCTTTTTCCCGCATGTCCTTCCCTATTCTTTGATTATTTTTAATATATCAAACCATTAAAATCAGATTATATTCTAATGATCCCTAGCAATCTATAATTGTTTAATTTTGCATATGAAATGTGGTTTCAGCCTTTCTCATTTTAGCTATCTTGCTCGTATTTTTATCTGTCTAATCAAATATAAATCTTTTGGTAGCTTTTGAGTGACAAGAGGTTTACTAGTCTATGTGGAAGGTATAACAGCAGCAACAATAATAAGTAGTATCAGTTTTACTAATAATAAATTATTAGTTATTACTACTTTAATGTTTATAAAGCACCTGTACTTCCTTGTATTCTCCCCTTACCCACTGTGCCACCTAGCTGTCTAGGTTTTAGTATTTACAATAAGGTCTTCTTCTCCCTTCCCCATACTATTCTCATGTCATTTACCTGAACTGCCCATTTTTTTTCTTAATCTTTTTGACACTGAGTCTCCATGTATGACCCAAGCTAGAAGCAGAATGGCTAGTCACACAGCCTAATCTAAATGTCAATCTTTTCAAAAGCTTTAAACTGTTCTGTTTTTCTAGCCTAGAATAGTTTGTTCCTTATTAGGTAGCCTGGTGGATCCTCCCCTCTCATTACCATTAATTGTGCTAAACTTAGTGAGGATACCTGAGTTCAAATTGGATTTTGGCTACATTACAACTCAGACCTCTGAACTCAATCTATCAGTTTCAATTTCCCAAGAGTAGCAGTGATCACAGGTATATGACCCATGACCAATCTAATCTGTTCTTTAAATAGGAATAGAGCTAAGATTTCTTGAGAGTTTCTCCATTTTGTCATTGTTCTTACTATATGTCTAAAAGTGATTATTCCAGCCCCCACTGTCTGAAAGCCAGCTTTACTTTTCATTCTTCTCCCAGGATTCTCCAGTACCTTGAGAGCATTTGGGAGGCATCTAGTTGTTTTTTTTTTTAAATCATAGGCACCAGCCCTGACAGATTGTCTTCCATCAACTTTAAAGGGTCCTCTGCACCCCAGTTCTACTTAGCCAGTTAATTACAAAAGAATAATTTACTTCAAAGGTAGAGCAAGAAGAAATATACAAACATTCCCTCCCCTCAACATGTGAGGGTCATAATCCCCTTTTTACTCAACTGCAGTCTCTGGAGAAGAAAGAAATTAGGTTCATAACTCAGTTCCTATATAGCAATGCTTATTAAACTGTAATCATGTGACTGAATGTGAGAGTCTAAAAATTATGATTTATTATCAGTAAATGGTTGATTCGTATACTTACTTTACATACCTATATACCTGTGGTCACATGAAAATTTCTCAGCCAAAAGGGGTCACGAATGGAAAAAGTTTAAGAAATCCTGCTAAATAGTATGAGCTCACCAAATTCTAAATCCAAAGTCTCCTCCTTGGGCTTACGCCAGGGTGCTACTCATGGCTTCATTTCTGAGCTGTCAGTAACAAGCTGCCAGAAATCTGGTCTAGAATCTTGCCTCCAAAGTCACCATAGCACAAATCAGGGTACAAGGAATTCTACTGTATCTGCCTAGAATTGAAAAGGCCAAAGAGAACAAACAGAACAAAATTCCATATCTGTTTCTTGGGGCCATGGAGTTTATGAGAGAGATGGGGAAGGAAAATTAGATCTTCCCCTCACCTAGCTCAGTTTATCACACCTGAGCTGTGAATGACCAAATTGTTCAATTCCCTGAATACCTTCATAGTGACTGCAAAATGACTTAAACTGGAAGTTTTAAAGATGGGACTTGTTCTAGTTCCTTAGCTGATGGAAAGAGGAAAGATGGATGGAAAGAGGAAATATGGGTGGAAAGATGGAAAGAGGCCGATTCTACACTCACAACAGGGGGACACAAAATGTCTTCACTCATAAATAGGTCCCTGCCAATATCCATATCCATTTTGGTATGTGGAACTAAGTCCTATTCCAGACCATTAAAATAGATAAAACAATGACCTTTAATACTTATATTACATGCCAAAGCAAAAAGAATACACAAACAATAAGTTAACTTATAAGCAATTGCATGTTATTCCATTCTTGAGACAGTTAGATGGTGCAATGGATAGAGTGCTGAGTCTGGAATCAGGAAGATCTGAGTTCAAATCCAGCCTCAATCATGTAATAGCTATGTAACTTCTGCCAAGTCATTTAACGTGTTTGCCTCTATTTCTTCATCAATAAACTGGATGATAACTTCTACTTCCCAGGGTTGTTGTAAGGATTGAATGAATTGTAAAGCATTTAGTTAGTACAGTGTCTGGCACAATGTAAGCACAATGTAAATGTTGGCTATTATTATTTTGCCTCCATGCCTCAGTTTCTCTATCTGAAAGATAAGTAATAACTTCTGGTACTTTCCTACCTACTTTGCCCAGATAAGAGCAAATCTGGACTACTGTTTTCAATTTTGGGTGCTACAGTTTAAGAAAGACATTAATAAACTAGAGAGAAGGACATCCAATATTGTCAAGGGCTTTGAATTCATGCCAGATGAACTTTGGTTGAAGAATTAAATGTTTATTCTGGAGAAGTCTACAAATAATCAATCAACAAGCATTTATAAAGTGTCTATTACATGCCAGGCACCATACTAAGTGCTGGGGTAGCTTTCTTTGAGAGTTTGAAAGACTGTTATTTGATAAAGCACAATTAGACTTTTTCTGCTTGGTCTCTCTAGGGCAGAATTAGAATTAGAAGCAATTGATGGAAGGTACAATGAGGCAAATTTAGACTTGACATAAAGGAAAACCACTTAATAATTAGCACCATACAAAAATGGAATGGGCTGCCTTGCTGTTTAGTGAGGAACCCCTCACTGAAGGTATTCAAACAAAGGCTAGATCTACATTTGTTGAGCATGTTGTAGAGGGAAAATCTTGTCTTGATCAAGATCAGAGGTCCCTTTAAATTCTGATATTTCAATGACATCTCACCAAAAAAGGTTACAAAGTAGAATAAAATAATGTCTGTATGTCTTAAGAGTTTTTCTGGAAGAGTGATACTATGTAAAAACAAAGCAGTTGTGTTATAAAAAGTGTCAGTATGATATGTATACCACATAAAATGAATGAAAAAATATTTAGATACAAAGTAAGAGAAGAAAATGATGCTCTCTATCTTGCCTTTATTTTTCTAAAGCTTAGTGTGCTGCTTGAGTCCTCAGTTTTACCCTACTTTGTCACAACCTTTGTTAGGGTTTTTTTTGGTGCACACCAAACAAAGGCTGCTTGGGAAGGCAAAACATTTGACTTAATAGGAAGAAAGAATGAATTTTTGATTTCACTAATATGGGAACTCCAGGAAGATACTCCCTACTGATTCAAGTGGACATTTTCTCTACAAGTTAATGGTCTTAAATATTCATTGAAACATTAAATGACTCATCGAGGGTCACACAGACAATATGTCAAGAAGTATTTGAATTCAAGATTTTCTGGTTCCAAGGCCAGATTTTTATTTACTATGCTGTACTACAGCTTCTGGTTTAATATTTTTTTCCTTTAAAATTTATTTTTAATTCACAAAACAAGCATTTCCATAACATAGTACAATAAAAAAGATGATTACACATGAAATCCAAATCTGCTGTGTACAATTTGCTATTCCCTCCAAATATAAAACAAAATTATCACATAAATTTCTTTTTTTCCTTTTATTGAGTTTCTTTTTTAAAAAATCATTCCAATTATCCCAAATATCCCTCCCTGTCTCCACCCAAAGAGCTATCTTAGATAACAAATATTATTTTTAGAGACAAAAAAATCAGTAGAACTGATCAATACATTGAAAAAATCCAAAAACATGTGTAACATGTATAACTTCCACTACCATAAAGAGGTAGGTTGGGGTATTCCATTAATTTTATTGACATAGCCAAACAAGAGATACTTGGATAGGAAAGGTATCTGACTTAATAGGGATAGAGCCTGGACCTGAGATTTTACTGATGCAAGGAACTCCTGAGTGAGGTAATTCCTATTACAAAGACAAGTACTATCTATGTGACCCTGGGTGGGATGCTAAATGTCTCATTGCTCTGGATAAATTTTCAAGACTGTTAAAGAATACATCTTCCTTTGAGTCCTAATTGATCTTTATAATTTTGTTACTTTACTTTATTTTTTGGTTGCATAAACAATGTTCTTTCTAAGCTGCTTAGGGCAACCATGCAGTGGCTGAGATGTTTTTAGCACAATGAATTGTGGCCAGACACCTGAAATTTTCTTTTAACAACACTGCTGGTTCTAAGTCACTCTTTATGTGATCGTTTTTGCTTTCATTAATTGACTCCCTACATATTTGAATTAATTTATCAACCATGGTTGAATTGATCCAGGTAGGGTCATGTGATCTTAGCTTGCCAAAAGACCTCTTAAGCAAGGAAATAGTCAGCTTTCCTATTTCTTTCTTAAGAAAAAAAAAAAAACCAACCAATGATAATAGTTTTTTTTATTTGTCCAAATACACACAAAGAGTTTACAACATTCATCTTTGCAAAACCTTGTGTTCCAATTTTTTTCTCTCCCTTCCGTTCTATGAGCCTTTTCTTTTTCTCTCATGTTAGCCAGTCTGATAGGTATGAAATGGTACTTCAGAGTTATTTTAATTTGCATTCTCTAATCAATGGTGATTTGAAGCATTTTTACTGTAGATAGCTTTTATTTTTTTCTCCTGAAAACTGCCTAAGCATATCTTTGACTATCAATTAGAGATTTATTTTTATAAATTTGATTCAGTTCCTTATATGTATTTGAAAAATGAAGACTTTATCAGAGAAATATGCCCCTAACAATTTTTGATATTACTTCATTGTTTATAGTGCCATTTAGCAAAATGTAGTTTTCTTTTTAAATTAGGTCTATTTTTGCTTTTGCTTTATCTGAAATTATGATTGCTAGCCATGCCTATTTTACTTCAACTAAAGCATAAAAGATTCTGGTTTTGTCCTTTATTTTATCTTGTATGTATCTTGAAATATGATGCTTAAGCTCTTTTTTTGGAACTTTGTTTTTAGAAGGCCAATAATTCTTAAATTATCTCTTCTTGATCTATTTTCCAGGTCAAATATATTTCACATTTTCTATTTTTTTTCATTCTTTTGACTTGATTTTATAATTTATTGATGTCTCATAGAGTCATTAGCTTCTATTTGTTCAGGTCTGATTTTTAATGCATTCTTTTCATCAGTGATTTTTTTTTGTCCCTCTTTTTCCATTCCATTTGTCCAATTCTCTTTTTAAGGAATTCTTTTCTTCAGTGAATTTTACCTTTTTTACCACTAAGCCAATTCTGGGTTGTTTTTTTTTAATGTTATTTTCTTCAGTACTTTTTGTTCTCTTTTACTAAACTTTTAGTTTTTTTTTCATAATTTTCTTGCATCACTCATTTCTTTTCCCATTTTTCTCCTTACCACTCATATCTTTCTTTTTTATTATTAAACCTTTTTATTTGCAAAACATATGCATGGGTAATTTTTCAACATTGACCCTTACAAAGCCTTCTGTTCCAAATTTTTCTCTCCTTCCCCTCACTCTCTTGCCTAGATGGCAGGTAGTCTAATACATGTTAATTATGTTAAAATATATGACGAATCGAATATATGTATATATATTTATACAATTATCTTGCTGTACAAGAAAAATCAGATCTACAAGAAAAAAAAACCTGAGAAGGAAAACAAAATGCAAGCAAACATCAACAGAAAGCATGAAAATGCTATGTTGTGGTCCACACTCAGATCCCACAGATCTCTCCCTGGGTGTATATGGCTTTCTTCATCACTGAACAATTGGAATTGGTTTGAAACATCTCATTGTTGAAAAGAACTACGTCCATCAGAACTGATCATCATATAGTCTTGTTGTTGCTGTGTATAATGATCTCCTGGTTCTGCTCATTTCACTCAGCATCAGTTCATGTAAGTCTCTCCAGGCCTCTCTGAAATCATCCTGCTGATCATTTCTTATAGAACAATAATATTCCATAACATTCATATACCATAATTTATTCAGCCACTCTCCAATTGATGGGCATTCATTCAGTTTCCAGTTTCTAGCCATTACAAAAAGGGCTGCCACAAACATTCTTGCACATGTGGGTCCCTTTCCTTCCTTTAAGATCTCTTTGGGATATAAGCACAATAGAAACACTGTTGGGTCAAAGGGTATGCACAGTTTGATAACTTTTTCACTCATATCTTTCTTGAACTCTTTCAGGAATTTTTGTTGGGCATGGATCCAAAAAGCAGTTTTCTTTGAAACCTTGTTTGTAAGCTGTTTTCATGTTATTGTCTTCTGAGTTTATGCCTTATTCTTCCTTGCCACCATAATTATTTTTTTTGGGGGGGGGATGGATTGGTCAAGTTCTTTTTTTGTTGTTCACTCATTTTTCTAGCCTCTTACTTGGTTTTGAACTTACAGTTGGGTTCTGCTCTGTCCCAACCTTCAGAATTTTTCATGCTACTGTTTTCACAGCTAGTTCTGGGAGTATGCAAATTTTTGTGCTTCCTGAGAAGTGTGATATAGGGAGAAGTGTAGTCATTGCCCTTCTGGTCTCTGTTCTGGCCTTTATCTTATCTTTCTGGAGCTGCAAGTATTAGTATGTTTCCTGACCCTTGAACTATGCTACTCTACTGCAGCCACAAGAATCATTGCTTCTTTTTGCCTTGGGATTGACACCATTCTCCCTTGTGACCAACCACAGATTCTCCTCTCCACTCTGAACTATGACCTAGAACTATGTATGGGCAATAGAGTTTCCAGAGCTGCACCCAGTTCCCAGCAAAATGATTATTGTAATCTGTTTCTGACCAGTCATCAAATCTCCTTGCTGTCTGAGAACTCCTGAAACTATTGCTTTGACAATAGCTTTTGCTTTGTTTTAAGCTGAGAAAATGTCTCAATCTAAATTTTTTTTTGGCTCTGCCTATGAAATCAAGATTTGATTTGAAGAGTTATTTGAAAGTTGTTTGGAAGGGAATGTTAATAAAATTCAGCTGAGTGAGTGATTCTGATCTGCCATTTTGGTTTTAAATGCTGTTGATTTTTGAAATTTTATTTTGTAGCCTGCAATTTTGTTAAATCTGTTCATTGTTTTAATTAGCATTTTTACCAATTCTCTGAGAATTCCCCCCCAAAAAACCCATTATATCACTAGCAAGTAAGGATAGTTTTATCTTTTTTGCCTATCAGCATACTTTATTTCTCATGTTTTACTGATTGATGTCACTACCATTACTAGAACTGTATCAAATAATAGTGGGGAGAATGGGTATCCTTGCTTCACTCCCATACTTATTTGGAAAATGTTCTAGTGTATCCCCATTGTATACAATGTTTTCTTTTGGTTACAGATAAATGCTTTTTAGGATATTAAATAGAGGTTTCTCTATGCCTATACTTTTTTCTTAATAGTGTTTTATTTTTCCAAATACATGTAAAGATAGTATTCAACATTTGTTTTTCTAAGACTTTGTGCTCTAAATTTTTCCCTTTCTCCCTTATCTCCTCCTTTCCCAAGACAGCAAGCAATGTGATATAAATTAAATATTTACAATATTTTAAAACATATTTCCATATTTGTCATGTTGTGCAAGAATAATCAGACCAAAAGGGAAAAAAACATGAGAAAGGAAAAAAGGTAAAAAAAACTATGCTTCAATCCACAAAATCTCTATAGTTTTCTCTCTTGATACAGATGACATTTTCCATTCCAAAAATGTTGGAATTGCCTTGAATCACTGAAATGTTGAGAAGAGGCAAGTTCATCACAGTTGATCATAACATAATCTTGTTACTGTGTACAATGTTCTTTTGGATCTGTTCATTTCATTCAGCATTAGTTCATGTAAATCTTTTTTAACTTCCCTGAAATTAGCCTGCCTATCATTTCTTATAGAATAATAATATTCCATCACATTCACAAACTACAGTTTATTCAGCCATTCCCAACTGATGGGCATCCACTCAATTTCCAATTCCTTTGTTATACAACCATTTTTGCTCACATAGGTCCTTTTCCTTTTTTATGATCTTTTTGGGAGTGACATTGCTGGATCAAAGGGTATGCACAGTTTTATTGACTTTTGGATATAGTTCCATATTGCTCTCCAGAATGGTTGGATCATTTCACAATTCCACCAACAATGTATCAGTGTCCCAGTTTTACCACATCCTCTCCAACATTTAGCATTATCTTTTCCTGTCATCTTAGCCAATCTGAGAGGTTTGAAGTGATACCTCAGAATTGTCTTAATTTGCATTTCCTTAATCAATAGTGATTTCATATGACTAGAAACTTTCTAGAGTTGTTTTTTTTTCTTTAGCATAACAAGAATATTGTACTTTATCAAAGACTTTTTCTGCATTTATTGAGATAATCATGTGGTTTTGAATGTTTAGATTTTTAATATGGTTAATTATATTGATTGTTTTCCTATAGTTGAATCATTATGATATCCCTGATATAAATTTCATCTGATCATAATGAATGATTTCTTGAATAAGTTATTGTAGACTGACAAAATTTTGTTTACAATTTTTGTTCTTTTTTTGTTTACAATTTTTGAGTCAGTTTTCATTAATGATATTGGCTTTTGGTTTTTTCTCTACATTTTCTCTTTTCTTAATTTAGACAAGGATGAAGAACCTTTTTTTTTCTAAGGGCCATTTGGATATTTATAGCATCATCCACAGGTCATACAAAATTACCGATTTATAGAACTCAAACAATGGGAGGTTGTTGTTATCTAGCTTTCAGTTCATCATCATTTATGATTGCCTTAGCAAATGAGTTTGAGGACCTTATGTGCCGTGCATGGTTTAGACATTGCTTTCCCCCCCCAATTATCAGCATCAGAAATATTCATTTTATTGTTAAAATAATTCAAGTAGGTAACTTTCACAACTATACTGCACAGTAATATCACATGTACTTCCATTCAGCCTTCCTTTTACTTAATTCAGCCTAGAATCAGAAGCAGCAGAGAAGACAGGCTAAGGAGGGAAAATGAGAGAGGAAAGGTAAGAAGAATTCAGCATGGCAAAGATATGGTTGTGTAGAGAATGAGAGATTTGACAGAATGTGACAAAGACAAAGGACAACCTGAAAATGAGAAATATTACTTTGATATATCCCAAGGAAGCTAAAGGACTGGACATTTTGTACAAGGTGTCAATGAATGCCCAGTACTGTCTTTTTTTCTCACAAACCTGAAAACTAGGAGAATTATCTCAAAAAGGTTCTAGTAGGATGCTTTCTTTCTCAATTTTTAAGAAAAAATTGTGAAATATTGGTACTATTCTGTAAAAATTTGATAGCATTCTCCTGTGAACACATCAAGACCAAGAATTTTTCCCCTCTCCTTTGGTAGCTCTTTTACACTCAGACCTATTTTTTTTTAAGTTTGGGCTGAAGATCTCTAAGTGGTCTTCTATAGTTTGGATAGTTTATATTTTTGAAAGCATTCTTTTATTTTTTTGTAAAACAATTAATTTTATTTTATCTTTTGAAAAATAGTATGTTCTGAAATTCAGGATATTTAATTAATAGACAGAGATAAGAAAAGTCCATTTCACAAACAGTTTTACTGAACGAATTCATCAGTTCCTTGCATTGACACCAACAATTAAAAAAAATCAATTTAACTGCCGTGGGCATGTAGTTCTGTTCTTCATTGTGAAGAAACAAGTAGAATATAAGCTCTTCCAGGGCAAAAAAATTATTTCATTTTCATGTCTCCAGTGTTTAGTACTGAGACATAATGAACACATATTTGTTAAATTATAGTAAAACCATTTCAATATCTTCCAGAAGCCTCATCACCTAGCTGAGAAGAGTTGTTCTAATACAGGCATGTATAATGTATCATAAGCCCAAGTGGATGCCAAGGGCTTTTGCTTAATAGGACCAAATTCTTTAGGGGGAAGAGAACCATTATTCCAATGAAATGAATCTTGTCTACAAAGGAAGATTTCCTGTGAGTTCTCAATTAAAATAATCCACATTCAGAAAAGTTGTTCTGAAGAATTTATAAATAGTTCTTTTTGTTATTGAAAAAAAGTTTCTTGTTCCCCACCCCCTTTATTTCAACTTTCTCCTCTTCGTTTCAAAGAATCCCAATTTGTCTAAGAAGTCATGTCAAATTATAATCCCTATTATCCCTAGTTCCATCCTAACACAGCCTGCTAATTCCAGTTGTTCTCCATCTCTTCCAACTTAATTACATTTTAGTGGGAGTGAAAACAGGAGACATTCAATGGAAAATTATACAATTTTCAAGAGCTAGAAGTTATCTTAAAGACAATTAATTTCGACTCCTTCCTTTTACATAAAACTGAAGCCTGGTGACAATGAAGAATGTCACACAACTAATGACAGAGTTGGATTGAAATTCTAAAATTGCTGATTCCTATACTCAGTTCAGCCTAATTGTACTCCACCATGGAAATTCCTCCCTGGTCTGGTATGAATGGAATACACTTTCCATTCATTGTTTTATTCTCTAAATATATCTTGTACTGGCTTATGCATATCAGTTTTACTTTGCAACCTTTGCATATCATAGAACTATACACAATTTGGGGCTTTAAAATGTTTTGTTAGTTTGAGAATCACCATTCTTCTGTTTCTTTTGTGTTCTCATTTTGTCAGTATATAAATGTCCATTGTAAGTTCTGATTATTCTTTTTATTCCAGTTTTGCTCCAATTTTGTCTTGTTCATCTTCTATTTTATTGATTTGATTTTCTGCTCTTTTCTTTTTAATCAGATTAACTAAGTGTTTATCAACTTTGTTAGTTCATAACAAAAAAAACCCAGATTTTAGTTGTATTGATCATTTCTTTAGGATTTTTTATTTCCAATTTATTTTATCTCCAATATTTACTATCTCCTTTTTTTTGCTTATTTTAGTTTTTTATTATTGCTTTCTAATTTTAAAAATTATTTTTCAGTTTATTAATTCTTTTAATTTTGTTAACATATATTTATAAGGATGGCACTTTTTTTTACCCTGACAATTGCATTATCAGCATTTCAGAAATTTTGGTATTTTGTTTCAGCATTATCATTTTTTTAAAAAATATTGTTATTGTTTCTATGGTTTATTCTTTGCTCTAGTCATTATTTAGTATTTTATTGTCAAGTCTCCATTAGTATCTGTGTCAGTGAACTTCAATTCATAGGTTTTGGGGGTTTACTCTGTTTTAACTTTCTTTTTGATTTTGGGTGTCCTAGACATGGAGACAGCTAAAGTTTCTTTATCTTTGGACATTTCTGCCTCAGATAGTTTTAAGAGATACTGAGGAAAAGTTTTTTTTTTTAAAGAACATAAAAAAGAGATAGTGAGGATTAGAGAAATTGTCTAGTCTTCCACATTGTTGCTCATGTAACCTGGAAGGGCTCCTTATTTAATATTAATTTTATTTTAAAGCATGACACTTAAGGTCTTGTTTCATTTAAATTTAACAACCAGGTCAAGGGACAAAATTTAGTTGTCATATAGAAGGTAAGTTGGAAGGAAACTAGGAACAAATATCTGTGTGGGAAGGCCAATTTCTTTATCTTGAGTGCTGGGACATTTTCTCGAAAGCCAATGGATCTGTGATTTCTCAGTTCAGAAACTCCCTCTACCAAAAACAATAAGATGAATAGCTGATATTTACGTATCATTTTGAGATTTACAAAATATTTAAATGTATTATTTCATTTGATCCTTAAATTTATCTATGAGATAGGAGCTATTATTATTCCTATTTTGCAGATGGAAAAACTAAAACTGATACAGATTCAGTAATTTGTCCATGGTTACATAGCTAGTAAATGTCTAAGAAAAGGTTCTAATTTTATGGCCAATATTCTTTGTATGACTCCTCTAAACTAGATTTTAAAAATCACTATTATTAGCACTATTATTGATGGAGTTCAGCTATATATGATGGTTAATGAACAAGTTATTATGCTTATTATATTTCTACATTTAGTTTTATGCAGACTTTTGTGCAAATAGATAAAATGAGTGGGTTTTGTTTTGTTTTGTTGGTAATTGAACTAAGTGTATTGGGATGTAAGTTTGTTGTTTTTGAACTGATTAAAACCACTCTTAGAACAACTCTAGTAGTAGACAAGACAAAAAGATTGTCTTGTTCTATTCCCTAGTGGTCTTAATGTCTTCTTTTACCTCTCTCTATTTTGAAAGCATTTCATTTGTTGTAATTTGGATATTGAGTTTTTAGTAGGATAACATTTATAAAAAGGATAATGCTTAAATCTTTATAGACACTTAAAATTTGTCTCAGTTTCTTCATTTGTTAAATAGGGATAGTAATAGCACCTACCTGCAATATTGTTATGAAGATCAAATGAGATAATTGTAAAATGCTTACACTTTAAGATCTATATAAATGTTAGGTATAATATTATTAAATATTGATTTCTCAGCCATTTATTCAATACTTCTTTGTTAACATGGTGCTGATTTAATTCATGTGTATATTACTCATAGAGAGGTTTTTATTTTATTTTGTTTTGTTTCATATTAATTTCTCTCTTGGATAATAAGCCTAAAATAAACCACATTTGATTTTATTTTCAAAACACAGTGTAATATATTTACTGTGAGATTTTACCTTTGCTTTGTGAAATGAGGTCTGTTTATTCTGAGTATAGTCCTATACATTTAAGCTATTTATCATGTGCTTTGAGAATTAATCACTCAATAAACATTTATTAAATACTTACTATGCAGTAAGTATTTAATAAATGTTTATTAGTGCCAGATACCATACTAAGTCCTGGGGATACAAAAAAAGCAAAAGACAGTCCCTGCCTTCAAGAAGCTTATAATTGAATGGGAAAGACAACATTCATATAAATATATACAAAGCAAACTACATACAGGATAAATATGAAATAATAAACAGAGGGAAAAAAACTAGAATTTAAAAAGGGATGGGGAAGGCTTCTTGCAGAAGGTGAATTTTTAGTTGGGACTATAAAAGAAGCCTGGAGATCAGTAGTGAGAACAAAAGAGGGAAAGTGTTTTAGGTAAGAAAGATAGCCAGAAACTGTGCCTGGAACCAAGAGATAGAGTGTCTGGAACAACCAGAAAACCAATGTGTTAGTTATAATGGAAAACTATCCATATTCAAAGAAAGAACCATGGAGTCTGAATACAGATCGAAGCATATACTATTTATACTTTTTTTCCTTTTTTTTTTTTGGTTGATTTTTCCCTTTTGTTCTGATTCTTCTTTCACATGACTAATGTGTAAATATATTTAACATGATTGAACACATATAATCTGTATCAGATTGCTTGCTGTCTTGAGGAGGAGGAAGGATGGGGGGAATTTAAAACTCAAAATTTTGCAAATATAATGTTGAAAGCTATTTTTACATGTAATTGAAAAAATATTATTAAGTAAAAAATGAATGTGTTAAGAAATAAAGTATAAGAAGACTATAATGTTTATGAATAGATGCCAAATAGAGCATTTTGTATTTAATCATGAAAGCAGTGAGGAACAAAAAAAGCTATATATAGTAGAAAGGTGACATAGTTGGACCTGATTTTTAGAAAAACCACTTTAATGGATGAATGGAATATAGATTAGAGTAGGAAGAGACTGGAGGCAGACAGACCCACCTATGGGCAATTTCAGTAATTTAGGTTTGAGGTCATGGGGGCTTTGTCCTAGGAAAAGTCAGAGGAAAGAATCTACAAATCTTCTCCCTTTTTGATAAGAAATTGTTCATCTTCCTAGAGTTGCTTTGGGGCAATGAGTCCTGTTTCTTTAATATCGTGCAAGTTTTTGTTTTGATACCTTCTAGACCTATTATTATCTATTTTATCAATTCAAAAATATACATTAAGGACTGATTTTATCTATGTTCTCATTATTCTAAATAGGTTCTTCACATTAGACTTTGATTTTAGGATGCCAGGCTGATTATGTATTCAACTATAACCTTCTCCTTTAAATTAATGTATTTTTAGATATTACTTCAACTCATTTGTGCAATATGAACTCTGGATTCAAAGTGGAAGTTTAAATTTTCTATCTTTTCTTGATGTATATTAAGAGTTTTGCACTTATCAAATCTAAATGACATTTTGATATCTTTTAAGAAAAATGCCAGGAGTTGGACTAATTAATATGTTTTTCAGTGGTGCCATATAACTTGATGTCATCCATGCATAGATATCAAGTAATTAATAAGATATTTTGGTATAAATCTTTCTTTTATTTGGGAACTGCATTTAATCCAATTGTGGAAAAAGAGATTTAAAGTTAGACAAACCTATAATGGGTTTACACCTTTTCCCAGAAAAAATGCTGTGTTTTATATCAATTGTTCTTGGCATTTTAAATGAAGAACAGTTTTTCACATTGATGTCAAATAATCCATTGTTCTCACTATACTTTTTACTTATGCTATTTTTATAAATTTAGAATACATAAACAAACTGCTAATGTGGTACTGTAATAATCAATAAAGGCAATGTAGATATAACATTTTGAGAGATTTATTAATCACCCAATTAATAAGTTGCTTTTTATTCTCTTGAGATTTTGTTATTATTATTATTATTATTCCCTTCAAGGTCCAAATTGTTGTCCATTACCAGTAACTAACTACTGGCATTGCAAAGAAAAATAACACTTTAGTTTTCTACATTTTCTCTTTTCCAACCTTGAGAAAAAACAATAAACACTTATCTTACAGTATATAATGAAAATAACTATTTTGACCCACTACTTACTACTGAAGCAGTGAAAGATGAAATATCTTGTGAGATAATTCATAGTATGAAACCATGCTCTTGGCTCTAGTTAGGAACAGGAAATAAACTATCTTTAATACAAGGCAAAGCTTCCCAATTAAACCACTATAAAAGGAATGAATTATGCTAGGTCTCACTTCAAGAAAAAGAACCAATACCAGTAATCAAAGGCAGGAAGACAATCAGTAGTCCCTCGTGTGAATTAAGTTCAACTCTTATTTTTTACTTAAATTCTTGGGGTTTTTTATTTATTTTTATTGAAGTTTTTTATTTTCAAAACATATGCAAAGATAATTTTTCAACAGTGACACTTGAAAAACCTTGTGTCCAATATTCCTCTCCTCTACCTCTCTCCTAGATGGCATATGTTAAACACAGTAAAAAAAATATATGTTAAATCCAAATAGGCATATATATTTATACAATTATCTTGTTGCACAAGAAAAATCAGATCAAAAAGTGAGAGAGAGAGAGAGAAAGAGAGAGAGAGAGAGAGAGAGAGAGAGAGAAAGAAAGAGGGAGAGAGAGAGACAGAGAATAAAATTTAAGCAAACCACAACAAAAAGAATGAAAATGCTATGTTGTGATCCACCCTCAGTCCCCACAGTCCTCTCTCTGGGTGTAGATAGCTCTCATCATCACAAGATTATTGGAACTGGCCTGAATCATCTCATTGTTTTAAAGAGCCACATACATCAGAATTGATCATCTTATAATCTTGTTGTTGCCGTGTACAATGATCTCCTGGTTCTGCTCATTTCACTTAGCATCAGTTCATGCAAGTCTCTCCAGGCCTCTCCAAAATCATCCTGCTGGTCGTTTCTTACAGAACAATAATATTCCATAACATTGATATACCATAACTTATTCAGCCATTCTCCAACTGATGGGCCTCCACTCAGTTTCCAGTTTCTTGCCACTACAAAAAGGGCTGCCACAAACATTTTTGCACATGTGGATCCCTTTCCCTCTTTTAAAATCTCTTTGGTATATAAGTCTAGTTAGAAACATTGCTAGATCAACGGGTATGCACAGTTTAATAACCCTTTGGGCATAGTTTCCCAACTTTTTTAAGAATAGAAAAGTTTCAGTATCAAACAAAACATCCTCCACATTTTTAGGCTTATCAGCTCTCACCAAACAGTCCATTCCAATTGTAGGGGGCCCCTTTCAAACTTACTGATACTATAATTGTGTTTTCAGAATAACAGAGGAAAAACACAAAACTAAACTCAAAACAAAACAAAAAAAGTCAGAATATTTCCCCTGATCAATACTGATGTCTGCTATTTTATCCAAGTCCTTGGGAAACAAAGTGACTACCTAAGTTCTACAATTTTTAGATTTAGATAAGAAATTCCTTAAGTTTCTTGGGGTAAAGAGAGGACAGAGAAGGAAAATTTAAAAGCTCAAAAGGTTCTCATTTACTCTGGGCTGACTCAAAATTTAAAAAAAAGAAAAGTAAAGTAAAGAAAAAATACAAAATTGTGAGTAGAAATAATTTAATTTTGTTTCTAATCTTCATTCAGCTACCAACTTATCACTTATGTTCTCTATGCCTCAGTTTCCTCATCTGTAAAATGTAGATAATATTTACTTTGCCAGTATTGCAAAGTTATTGTGAGAATGAAATAACATAATGAATATGAATATGTGGTTAAGAACAAAATACATATACAAAAACACAAATATAAGGTATTACTTATATATTGTTTTCTGTTGTTATAGCAAAACTAAAATATGTGGCCATCTGATGAAAAGAAGCAATGTCATAAAGTGGAAAGCATACTTCTCTGGGAGGCAGTAGGCCTGAAGTGGGTCTTATTCTGGGCTCTGCCCTTAACTAGTAATGTGATGTTAGGCAATTCCCTTGACCAGATGTCAATTGTCTCTCCTTAATATTACAGCCTTAAGGTTAATGATCTTTAATATCCTTTCCACCGCTAAACATTCTACATTATGTCATTCTCAGAAAATCAGTTAGTACTTATTCTCAATCTGAGGTTAAATTAATTGACAGTATTCTTTCAAACAAAAGCTGGAATGATGAGACTTCATGAATATACAACTACAAATAGCCCAGGAACAAATACTCCCTATTTTCTAGTTAAATATTCAATATATGTCTGTATTTACCTTTCCTTTAATTTCTATTTGGGGGTTTCTTAAGGATGGAGTAGGGTTGGAAGAAATCATTTGTAATTCTCTGTACTCCACAAAGTTTAAGAGTGGTAGAGTTTCCAAAAATGCCAGATAGAAATACTCTAATGATATTAGTGTGGGCGCCTACCTAAAATCCATTCTGATTCCCTTTGCTGTGGTTAATGATCTTTGCTTTAATAGCAATGCCGATTTACTTTAGTAAATGATGATCTGGAACACTAATGTGTTTTTGTCTCAGTGAAATACAGAAAGCATTGTGGATAAGGTTTGGAATAGTGGAATTTTTGTTTTATGGATGAGAACAGGAAAACAAGTCAGATGATAGGTAAACTGATGCTATAAAATCGAATGTTAGAAACTCCCAATGAAAGAAGCTGCAAGGATTCTTTAATTACCCAGGGGGAGACAATCAGAATGGCAAAGGGCCATCAATCTGTGCCATATGAGGACTGGTTGAAAGAACTCAGGATGTTCGCCAGAAGAGAGAATTAAGAAAGGGAGGGGATCTGAGGATGAGTCATGTTAATATTTTTGAATGATATTTGATAACATATTTTGGAAGAGGATTGATTTTGTTTTGGTTTGATTATGGGAGACTATGTAGAAGTTGTAAAAAATAAATAAATTTTGGCTTTATAGCAGGAAAAACATCCTAGAAGTGAAATGGTCCCATCTCACTAGATGTCTTAAAGAAAAAAACTGAATGACCATTTGCAGGGTATGTTGTAGTGGAAATTTGTGGAGAGGAATATGAAATGAACTAGATAATTACCAAGGTCTCTTCCAGCTCCAAAATTCTTTAGTCATGTTTGCATGTACCTCTGTAAATGGGTTTGTTGAATCTTTGTAGGATGTTTGATAAAGTGGAACCTTATTCATGTATAGCTGGATTAAAAGATTTCTTAAGTCTCTTGCAACCCTGAGAGCCTATGTTTCTTTGTGTGTATGGCTTATGATTCTTGAGTACAAGGCATCAGTAGTTGTGAATATACTGAATTAATTCATATTTCCATAGGACTTTGAGGCAACAATATGGACTAGGCGGTATAAAGTATCAATTTGTCCCATATTACAGAGGAGAAAACTGAGGCTTAAAAAGAGGTTAGATGACTTGCCTAAGATTACAGAGCTAGGAAATGTCAGGGGCAGGATATAAACTAACTCTTCAGGCTTCTAAAACTGACCTTCCATTGTACCATGCTTTGAGCATGCCAGACAAGTTTACTTCATTTGTCAAAATTATCTCTTGAACTAGTGTTCCTGAGAACTATTCCCAACAAGTAGTATGCAATGTCAATGTATGGCTCAAAAGGAGGCAGAATAGATCTCTCTAGCCTCTTCTCCCACTTTTCTCCAAGGGAGATCTTATTTCCTACCAGGAGGAGAAGGAGGTGGAGGTTACCAGGCTAGAATGATGCCTCTCTGATCCCTTAAATATTATTAGTCTAGGGGATGAGGTTTCAGATTCAAGATAACAAATGATCACTATTTTATTGGAGGGCCAGGGAGGGCCCTAAATGCTATATTTAAGATGACCCCCTAATGTTAGTTCCACATTGGATATCAACTAGCAAAGAAACCCAATTATCTGAATCAGTAACAAACCAAATCAGACTGCCAGCTCCAGTCATGTCAACTTCTTCCCATTGTCTTTTCCTTCAACAACCTGAAGTGGAGTAGACATTGTGTATTATCTCTCTCAAAACTAGAAGTCAGAAGTGTCTGATTTGACTGTAAAAATCAAAGAGATTCTCGAGCTGAAAGAAACTTTAAAAAGATTTAAAAAATTCTCTTCTTTCCTGCTCTTACCAACTCTGCCTCTCCCTTCACATAAGCATGAGGCAACCAACTCCATCAATAAGGAAAGAGTGATATATACCAATTACCAATGAGCCTTGGGACAGGGATCATACTAGCAACTTCTATTTTCTCACTGCCTGCTGTTTTTACAAACTTTCACCTTCTTTACTGAAATTGTTTAATAATTCAAGACTAAAATTGTCCAGCCTTTATTAATTCTAATCTATCCTTCATATCTCTGCCAGTTTACTCTTCCTTAGACACCTATCAGATCATTCAAGCCACTGATAAGGATCCCTCTGTGGCTCCTGATTGCTTAATTGAATAAACTGGCAACTTCTTCGCCTGACATTTAAGACTACAATCCAGTGCCATCTGCCTTTACAGTTTTATCTGACATAATACACAACTACTTATTCTATACTCCCGCCAAACCAAATCTCCCTTTGTGCAAACACTTTTTTTTTTAATTAAAAGCTTTTTATTTACAAAACATGAGTGATTTTTCTACATTGAGCTTTGCAAAAACTTTTTTTTGTTCCAAGCTTTTCCCCTCCTTCCCCCCACCTCCCACCCCTAGTTGGTAATCTAATACATGCTAAATATTATAAATTATATGACAAATCCAATATATGTATACATATCTATACAATTATCTTACTGCACAAGAAACATCAGATCTAGAAAGAGAGAAGGAAAAACACAACCTAAGAAGGAAAAACAAAATGCATGGAAATATTCACAGAAAGCATTAAAATGCTATGTTGTGGTCCACACTCAGTTCCCTCAGGCCTCTCTCTGGATGTATATGACTATCTTCATCGCTGAACAATAGGAACTGGATTGAATCACATCATTGTTGAATAGAACCATGTCCATCAGAATTGATCATCATATAGTCTTGTTGCTGTGTATAATATTCTCCTGGTTCTACTGATTTCACTCAGCATCAGTTCATGCAAGTCTCTCCAGGCCTCTCCAAATCCTGCTGGTCGTTTCTCACAGAACAATAAATAATATTCCATAACATTCATATACCATAATTTATTCAGCCACTCTCCAATTGATGGGCATCCATTCAGTTTCCAGTTTCTTGCCACTACAAAAAGGGCTGCCACAAACATTTTTGTGCAAACACTTTCAAGGTTTTTCTACTTCCCCAATTTTGTTTACTGCTCCCTAAAATACCATGCCTCTCCTCCCTTTCATTATCTCTGCTGGCTAAAAATCTAACTCATCCTTCAAGTACAAGGTTCAGAGTTACCTCCTCCATGAAGTCTTTCTTATTTGTTCTTTTTTTTTCTAATTCCTCCCCCTCCAAAAAAAAAAAAGAAAAAGAAAAGAAAACCCTTAGATATAACACATAAAGTTAATTAAATGTGGTTTTTTTGGTAGTGTAGCTGATATTAAATTATAAGCTTCTTGAAGACAGGAACTTTATTTTTTTCTACATACAGATTTAGAATTGAAAGCACATTGTAGGCCATCTTATTCTGAGGTCATATTCTGGGCTCTGCTCTTATTAGTAATATGACTTGCCAGATTTCTCATTTTATAAATGAGGCCTCTAATGTGCCTTGACCACATTCTTACATCTAGTCAATGACAGGGACAGGATCTAGACAGAGGCAAGATTTGAACAGAGGGCCTCTGATCTCAAAGCCAGTGTTCTTTCCACTGTACAAGCAATTTTAAGAATTGTTTGTTGGGTTGAAAATTTGAAGAAGAAAGGTATGTGTTATAAATGTGTAGAGGGATTCATATGTAGGGTGACTATAAATAGGAATACCTATGATCTCTGATACATGACTGAACATGGTGTGAAGTTTTACAGATCTAAAACTGCAAATGATCTTGGAGGTCAACCAGTTTAATCTGCTCAAGCTAAAGATGAGGAAACTGAGGCTCAAAGAGGTGACACAGCTTGCCCCAAGTCATAATACTTAGTAAGTGGCAGAGCTGTTATTTGAACTTACCTCTCAAGTTTAGTCTTTTTTGCTCTGCACTATGACACAAACCAGATGACCAGGTCTGAATAAATAAGCCACAATCTCCTCCTGCCTCTCCCCCAATACACACACACACACACACACACACACACACACACACACACACACATTTTCTGATGGTATTGGAATGAAGGAGTGGAGGAAATGTACCCAGATATACACACATGTACACACGTTCCTGTTTTATTTTGTTTTTCTAGTAATAGTTGGAATGAAGGGGTAAGGGAAATGTGCTTAAATAACACAATCGGCAGACTTGGCTATTTTTTTCATCCATAGGCGAACTCCAAGAATCGGTTTCAGGAGGACTGTACCATTTACTCGTCTTGTCACCATGGGGAAGTCATTCAATGTCTGTCACTACACTTTCTTAGCCACAATTCCCTCCCCTGGCAAATGGCCAGGATTAAAAAAAAAAATCCATATTCTAACTTTCAGTCGTGTGAATGAGCAGTGTGGCTCAGTAGGAAGAGCTGGCCTCCAGGTCTGATGGGTTCAAGGCCAGCCTCTTGCCCCCGGCCGGCTGTATGATATTGAGTAAGCTGTGTTTAACTTCTAAGAGATAAGAATATGCAATTAGCAGCCTCCCACTTCCGATGTAAAAGCACATAAATAGCCACTATAATACCCCCCCCAAAAAAAACACCTTCTTTTGGGGAGAGGTTGTTGCTAGGAGGGCACTCGGTATCCTACAAGCCCAAGTAGAATCTTACTCTAAAGATGGCAGTGAAAAGTTGGAAGGGGTAAGAGAGGGAAGGAAAAGGCAGCCCCTGGGACTGGCGGTCAGCCAGACTAACAAACAGCCAACTTCCTCCT
>JAJPUD010001156.1:120290-213594 GCA_023553655.1 Myrmecobius fasciatus | reverse complement strand
TCCTTCTCCTCCTTCTCCTCCTTCTCCTCCTTCTCCTCCTTCTCCTCTTCCTCATCCTCCTCCTTCTTTTCTTCAGCTTCTACTCCATCAGCCATAGCGGTTGCGGGGCTGGCCCCCACCCCCCTCCCATTGCCGGCCCCCCACTGGTCTCTGGGAAGGAGGAGGAGCCCGGACTGACCCCGCCCTCGCTGGGATCTCCTGTCTGCAGCTGCCAAGCAGCAGCAGCAACAGCATCCAGTATCCAGTTCCCCCCCCCCCACCCTGCTGCAAGGACCGCTGTGTGCCCAGGGAGCCGTGGCGCTGCCCGGCGGCGCGGGAGCCAGGAGCGCGACTGGTCCTGGCAGGGCAGGGCTGGGCTGGGCTGGGCTAAGCTTAGCCAGTGCTGGAGGTTCCCTGCTGCTGCTCCCGCCCGCCTGCCTTCCTGCCCCGGGTGAGTCTTGGCTGCTTGTTGCTCTGGAAGTGTATAGGGGGGAAAGGAGGCGGGGGAAAGTGGATGCAGGGGGAAGGGCGGTAAGGAGATGTCAGGGAGCACTCTGTGGGAACAGGGGAGGGCGCTGGAACTGAAGAAGCAGATGACCTTTCAACAGAGGGGTGCTTCTGTTGGGGGAGACCCCGAATTCATTCGGGGGAAACGCCTTGGGCTAGAGGCAGGGAAGAGGTAGGAAGGGCATGAAAAGTAGCTGCTGGATAGGGGTACGGGAGAGGTGTGGCTCGTGGGGAAAGAGGGAAGGGGTTCGTTGAGGGAGGATGTACCCAGTGAGAATTTAGCTGGGGGTGGGGTGTGGACGCTGGAGATTCATGGAGTAGGGGTGGTCGAAATAGCGAGACTCAGAAACTTAGAAGTGCGGAGGAGGTGGGCAGGGCTCTGCCGGGATTGAGTCACAGTTTTCACCCATGGTAGGGGCAGTGGGGTCCTCAAGCAAAGGAGGTACTTTATGTGACTAGCCCGGGCAGATCCGAGGTAAGACGAGCCAGGTGGTGAGTCCCTAGAGCATCTGTCAAGCATCCACTTCTTTCTAGAAAGGGAATATCCCACTGCACCACCCACCCCCCTCTAAAAAAACAAAAACAACCCCCTTCCTTTCTTCCAAGATATGGTTCTACCTTGATGGTTCCCCTTGGTTTTGCAGTTCAGTCTTGTCAGTTTAGGTGTGAGCTTACTTGAAGTCAGAGAGATGAGCCCGATAACCTCTGATTTCTGAGTGCCTCATTGGAAATAGAAATATCTTCACTAGAAGTATCCCACTTTATGTAAAAACACATAAATAAAAGCATTAAATAAACTACCTTAGATAATTTTTGTCTGTCCTAGATAATTTTACAAATCTCTCCTCTTATAATTCTTTGGAAATGAATTTTTTTTGAAAATGGCCATCATAAACCGGAATATGAATGTGAGTAAGTATAAGTAGATTTGGTATAATGGAAGCACTTGCATTTTTGATTTAGAGAACTTGTGTTTGAATTCCAGTCAAGTTGTTGATGCTATGTCGGGCAAGCTACTAAACTTCGTGAAATTTGTATTAGATAGGATGAACAACGAGGTCTGTGATTTCATTGGTGTGTAGTTAACTCTTGGGTGTCACTTTCTCTACTAAAGAAGGCCAATACCTGTTACTTGTAGTCTTAGAGTTGCCTACCTAGGTCGCTATGAGGTTAAGTATTTTCCCAGCCAATATGTCTCAGAAGCAGGACTTGAAAACAGTTCTGTCTTCTTGGCTTCAAATCTGTCTACAAAAATACTTTGCAAATGTCCAAATAGTCAATTTTTAATATGCACATGTGGATTATCTGTATCTTAGTTTTGATCTTGGTTCATCTTCTCTCCAGTGTGGAGAGGTTCTCTCTCTACTGCTCAGTCATGTTTCTATGAAATACATACTAATATTAATAATCAGTTTTAACACCATAATTAGGAAGTTAAAGCTAAAGGATAGTCCTATACACATAGCATTCCAAATCAGTCAAAGAAAGATTAATTATCCACTTTTTGAATTTTTCATGACACTGCTCCAACATGGTTGATTGAGATCATAGATTTAAAGATGATAATAAAAAGCTGATTATATTCAAATGGATTGTCCTTGTCAGGCAATAATGCATGGTCCATAACTTGTATTCTGCCACTGACCAGCTGTGTCCTGGGTTACTGACACTGAGAACAATCCTGGGTACTGGTCTGGTTGGGGTGGGGCATAGACTGAGGAATGAATGACTAGGAATTGTATATAGGACTAAATCCTTTGGATTGCCAGTTGTTTGTATTAGCTACACTTCTCCCCTCCCTAATTTGAATAATCAAAAATGTTCCCTTCCTTCTCTTTTTTCTTTCTTCAGAGCTCTCTGTCTTCTCTTTCTGTTTTTTGTTTCTCTCTGCCTCTCTACCTCTGTCTTTCTGCTCTCTCCCTTTCCCTTGGTCTCTCATCTTAGCAAAGGATTTGCTATCAGAGGGAAACCCTGTCACTACCTGTAATATTGATCAAGTCATTGAATCTTTCTGGACTTTGCTTCCTTTATGGATATAATGTAGGGGCTGTATTAGATGGTTTCTAAACATATAGCTTAAAACTACACTTAGACTTTGGGGCCCTTGTTTATCAGGATAATCATGTAATAAGTTATGGTTCTTTGGAGTAACATCTGTAGTACACAGCTATGGAGGCTGCTTCTAGAAAGTTCCTAGTTGTGGACTCTTTTGTTAGTTAGAATCATAGATTTAGAATACTAGATCCTTCATAATATAGATGAGGAATCTGAGACCCAGAGAAATAAAGTGATGAGCCCATAATCAGTAATAGAAACCTGGATCCTCTGGCTTTTTTCATTCCACCACACTGGTATTTTTATATATTTTGCCACTACAACTCTACACTTACACCATTTGACAAGTTTTCAGTTCTAGTAATCTCCCTTGGATGGTTTCTAGATTAAAGTAGGGGTAGATGTTCCAAGATCCATTTACTTGAATAAGACTTGAAGTTGATTGTCAGAATCAGGAACTTGTTGTCACATGTTGAGCAATATAATATGTTAAGAAGAGGGGAAATTTGGCAATTTTTTTCTTAATGGAATGGAAACCCTAAAATTATTATTTTATTGAAATAATAGGAATACATGATTTACTTTATAAAAAGCTTTCATAGACTTTGAGGGAGGCATTCTGTTTTGTTAAGCAAACCAGACTATGTCTAATAGTCAGAATCATATGCCAGATCCTGGTTTTATTGCCCTGAAATGTGTATTCATTTGGCTTTTTCTACTCAATTTAGTGAGAGATGCATTTAAGTATCTTTTACGAAACATTTCTCTAGGCACTGAAGAAGAAATTTAAGGGAAGCATCTTTAGGCAGGGGGGAAAAGTGTTAATTTGAAGTCCAAAAACTTGGCATTGAATCTTGACTTTTCTTCTTTATTGCCTGCATGATCTTGGTCAAGTCACTTCTTCATTTCTCTGAATCATGGTTTCTTCATGAATAAATTGAAGGGGAGAAATAGAATGATACAGTGAAAGGAACACTGGCTCTGGAAGCTGAGTTCAAATTATAGGTCTGACACTACCTTCATCACCTTGAGTAAACTTAGCTTCCAAAACTGTTTTCAGGGGCCCCTTGTAGCTCTAAATCTGTGATAATTTAGATCCTGTAATGTATGTGGTACTTCCAGATATGGTACTTAGCCTTATGGCGGGGGATAGGACATATATAACTATAACCGTAATACTAAACAATATAAAATATGTCAATACATTCAGGATCTGTGATTTCATTAATGTGAGTTTGTTGTTTATTGTTTAGTTCTTTCAGTTATGTTCAGCTCTTTATAATCCTATATGGGATTTTCTTGGCAAAGATACTAGAATGGTTTTTCATTCTTTCTCCAGTTCATTTTACAGATGAAGAAACTGAGGCAAACAAAATTAAGTAACTGGATCACACAATTATTAAGTGTCTGAGGCCAGATTTGAACTCAGGAAGATGAGTCTTTCCAGGGCTAGCACTCTATCTACTGTATCTAGCTGCCATCTTGGTGTGGATTGCACTTAGGAGGCTGCTAGAAAAGTTAAACTACTTGACCATGATTATCCAACCATTCTTTCCTCCATCTGTCTAGGTCCAAATCCAATTATAGAATAGCATGACAACTGATAACAAACTTTAAATAAAAGAAGCAGAATTTGAACCCAGGTCTTTTGAACTCCATGGCAAGGACACACTACCCATATCTTTTCTATATGTATGTATTAGAGAATAAAACAAAATGTAAAGACTGAGAGGAAATTGCTTAAGCTCAAAAGGGCAAATCCAGATAAAGTACAGTGATATAGTAATGTGACATTTTAACACGCAAAACTTAAACATCCACATTCAGCATTATTCCCTTTCACAGTGGTTACTACAGGAGACTATGCCCTTATTCTAACAATGCTGTATTACCAAAAACATTTTTTTAAATTTTTTTCTTGAATTGCTTTTAAAACCTTGGAGCATATTATTTTGTTATATGCCTTCTTTTAAGTTGTGAGTTGGTTTTTTTTTTTTTTTTTAATAGCCAAGAGTCTCTTTGGAGCCAATTCGAGGAAATAATGTAGGTGATCAAAATGTTTTGTAGACTTAGTGGTGTCTTAAAATAATGAGATAATTTTCCTGTGTGGTTCAGAAACCAGATGTGAAAGTAATTTCAAAAGAGGATTTCCCCTAAGGCTTTGAGCAAATGGCAACAGCATCATTGGGTTAAGTGTATGGTTTAATCAGTCCATTGATAACATTTATTAAGTGCCTAATATATGCCAGGCACCTATGGTAAGTGCTGGTGACACAAAAAGAGGCAAAAGATAGTCCATGCCCTTAATTTTAATGGGAGAGCAACATCAAACCAGCAAGCTACATACAGAATAAATAGGAAATATATTTGCCAAGTCATCTTGGCAACATCTGATTAGATGTATAATTTCTGGTCAAGAAGCAGCATGCTATCATAGATAGAGATTTGACCTCAAGAATCAAGAAGAGCTTGATTCCAGTTTTTCCTTTACAGCTACATGCTAAGTAAGCTTGTGACCCTTCTCTCATTATTCCCAATCAACTCTCTATGAATGGAAGTTACAGATAAACTACTAATCTGTTGCCTGAAATATTGATGTATAGTCATGACCCCTTAGGGAGGCATACTAGTACAATGGAAAGAACTCTGGCTGTGGAGTGAAAAGACCTGGATTCTGTCACAGATATTTATTAACCTGTGAAACCTTAGGGACATCACTTCAGTTTGATAGGTTTCAGATCTCTCAGTTGTCTTGAATATCCTCTGAAGTCTCTTAAGTCAGTCATCTTAAAGGGATACAAAGAAAAGAGTTTTCCTCTGTCTCCATTCTTCATTTTCTGTTTTAGTCTAACAGTTTCCCCTACTGTGCAGATATATATAACAGTTGAAAAAACAGACCACCAAAATTGAATGCTAGGAAATGCTTGCCAGGAAATGCATGAAGATTGGTTAATGTACACGTCTGAGATTTTGGATGGTAACTATCTAGAGGCAGAGGGATGAACTAGATGATTCTAGTCAGTATTTTGTGTGTTTTTCTTTTCCTTCATTTCCTGAACTTCTTGATATTTTCAGGTTTGGGGCTACTTGTCATTCTTCTTACATCCTGAAAGCCCCTCTGGTGCTCTGTAGAAATTTATCATTCTCCCCAAAGTTCACATTGTCTTCAGGAACAATACATTCCCTTGGAAATAGATCTTGCACAGTGGAGCAGGGATTGGGAACATTTTGTTTTCACCCTCATGGCCACCTACTGGTTTCTAAAGGGTGACCTTAAAAGCTACCCTTTTTGAAATGACATATTGAATGCAGAGACTTTTCAATGGGGCACATTTATTAAAAGTATGATTAGAAATTGGCAGTGTTCTGTCATGGGAGTAAACATGAGGGGAAGAGAGAATCACATTAAAAAGTTGCTCCTGCCCCCAAAAAAGGGGTTTTTTTGCCATTCTAATGAAAACAGTCTTCCAAAATAACTGCAGTCCCCTTGGCAGTTATTGAAAGAGGTGATTCCAGTTTAATTAAGGTTCCTCCCCCACCTTTATTTTTTAACAATATGGAAGCATAACCAGAGCTTTGATTCTGATTCATAGCCTAAATATCAGATTGAAAGTTTTTATAGTTCTCCAGTTTATGAGTGTTATTAATGTAATAAAGAACTAAGAAGTCTGGGGTGAACCTCTAGAAAAATGTAATAAATTTTTTCATGGCATCATTAAAGACTTGGGTGTTGTCATTAAACCAATGATAATGGTCTCTACCAGGTCTTCCCTATTGTCTCTAGATGTTATACTTTGGGAAGATTCCTCTATGGAGAAGAAATTCTTTATTTTCTCTTCTGTCAGGAATTGTCATAGTCAAAGGTAATTTGAATTTCTATGTTCATGAGGTCATTTTTGCTTTTTCTAGCTTTGCCCTTAATTTTCTCACAAATTCTAATTTGATAGGACTCTCCAGTAATTTTTATTCCATTTTGCACATATTTTCTTTTTAAATTAATTTTTACCACTCTGTCTTGAAGACCTTGCTGGCATCAAAATGCATACATTATTTGTAGATGTGACTTCTTCTAGTTTCTTCCTAGTTTTTTTGCTGCCTTTTAAATTAGGGTTTAAAGTACCTATTGGGGCATTTTGTCACCAAATCCAAGAACACTCCTTCTCCTATAATAAGTCCAGATTCTTTATGTCAGACTGCTGAGTTTCTTTTTGAAAGAGAAGGACAATGCCATATCCATCACCTAGTCTTCCTTCTGGACTTTTGCTAGTGTATTATTATCTGCTGGGAGTTTAAATTTTAAGCCTATCTATATAGGATCAGAAATGTTGCTGGCAGGCTTTGGGTTCTGTCTTTCCCTTAGCACATGGGAAGAGACTAGTCAAGAAAGAAGGAATGATCTAATTTCAGCCCACCATGCTGTGCTTTTTTCAGTTAGGCACACAACTGGATGGAGAATATCATGATATCATTACCGAATGTTACTGAGTAAGTCCTAAATGTTGAAATAGCACAAAAGCTGTAAGTAGGAAGGGGTTGCTACTACTTGGCTTTAGACTTGATCTCTTGGGGCCACTTTAGTTCCTATCTCTTCTGAGTATCTGAAGATTCATGAAGAGGGTGGGGATACAGACAACAGTGCTGTAGGTATTTGACCCCTTTTTTAAAAAATATATGTCAGCCTAGAGCCCTCTAGTGGTGAGGGAAGAGATATAGTAGGATACTGACAAACTTTTTAGCAAAGTCCTGCCCAACTTCACTCAGTTCCTACAACCCTGCAGAGAATGGTGTATCCAGAGCAGCTATTAAGGAGAGAAGAAACCCCAAATCCAAACTTTTCAGTTTGAGGTCTCAGTGGATTCTTAAAGATTTGGGAACTCAAAGATTTCTTGCTCTTCGAGAAGATCTGTGGGACCAAATTCTTAAAACATCATCTTTGTGGAGAGTATCTAACAGGGACTCTGATCTTCATTCCGTGGTTAGAATCAGTTCTAAAGGGTCTCCATGTCTTTTCACAGTGACTTTGAACAGGACTCTTTGGATTTAACCAGAGTATCTTTGTCATTTAGTGTGCCCAGATGAAATCATCCATATAATAATTTGGTGCTTTAATTTATGATTGGATAATTAGATATCACTTAAATGACAGGGTATTTAGAAAAAGTTAGCTCCCATTAAAATTGGTTAGTTAACTCCAGAGGATCAGTTTTATGAAGGATCAGCTCAAATCATTATTATTTCTTCTTGTCAATTAGTTGGTTTCTGTAACAATTAATCAGATCAATTTTTTTTAAAAAGCATGATTAAGTAATTGCTATCTGCTAGGCACTGTGTTAAATACTAGGGATACAAAGAAAATACAAAGTTACATTTTTACAAAGCTTGCATTCTAATGGGGGAGATTATATATATATGTATGTATCCACATATATCCACATACATATAAAACAGATTATTTGCTAGATATTTTTCTTAGATGTTTCATAGTCATGGAATCATAGATTTAAAAACTATAGCAACTTCAAAGACCTCGACTTGTCCAGGGGGACACAGTTGAGAAGTGTTAAGTGTGTAAGACCACATTTGAACTCAGGTCCTCCTGACTCCAGGGCTGGTGCTCTATCCACTGTGCGTTTAGCTGCCCCCCCCTTTCCCCTTTAAAAATTCTTTTAGTTACAATGAATCACTGCATAGGAGATGGCTGAGAGATATATAAAAGATTTCAACAGAAGTTTAAAAGAAAAAAGGCAATCTGATATTTAACATCCAGACCAACTCCCCAGTCTTTCCCCCTCCCCCATTTTATAGGAAAATAAACTGAAACACAGAGTGACATAGCAAGGAAGTATCTGAGGGAAGGTTTAAACTCAGGTCTTCCTGATTCTTAAATTTAGTTTATCCACAGAGGAAAAACCATTAGCATACAGAGGTCCATTTTCTTTTCACAGAAATTTGAAATTCTCTAATTATGTATGTGTGTGTGTGTTTTATATATATATATGTGTGTGTGTGTGTATATATATATGTATATATATGTATATATATACATATATATGTATATATATGTATATATATACATATATATATATAAATTTAGTTCAATCACACATTCATTCTTTAAGCACTACTTTATAGGTTTTATATAATACCAAAAAGAAATCTGGCTGAGGAGTCAAAAGGATGCATGCAATCACATCACATTTTTAATTGTGATTTTACGGAGTTTAAAAAAAAAAAAACCCTCACTTGCTCTCCATTGCCTCTTATAAACTCTTTGAAGTTCTGTACTATAGGGCAGGACTTCTTAAACTTTTTTCCACTCACAATGCCTTTTTGCCTAAGAAATCGTTACACAACACCAAGGATACAGGTATATAAAATAGGTATACAAATCAAACATTTACTGGTAATAAATCATAATTTTGCAACCTCCACTTTCAGTTACGCAACTCCAATTGTGGGTCATGACCCACAGTTTAAGAAGCTTTGCTATAGGGTTCCAACCTATCATTTCGACCTTTTTTGAGATTTTATGTTCAAGCCAAAAATAGGCTCAAAACTCTTTTCCCCATTTCTGTGTATTGGTTCACATAAGCAGTCTTTTCTTATGAGTCAGTCAGGGCTCTGTTTGGGTGTCAGCTCCTAACCCTGCTCCTTTTCCTCTTCCTTCTTACTATTCTCTCCATCTGCAAATTACCTAGGTTTTACTAGTACTGTGTACACCAAGTAGAAAGTAAATACCTTGAGGATAGGAATTGTTTTCATTTTAACCTGTGTCTTCATCACCTAGTTTGACACCTAACTTGTGGTAGGTACTTAATAAATGTTGAATTGAAATGCATATAACCTCTTCATAATGAGGTAAAAATTTGCATCTTGGTAGTGCTTTAGAATTAAACAGCGTCTTTGAGCCTTCTGACAGCTGAGTGATGTGATTAGTTAGTACTAGTACTATTATCTCTATTTTATTGTTAAAGAAACTTTGTTAAGGTGATTTGCCTAGATAATACAAAAAGTAAGTAACAATCTAGATTCAAACAGGCCTTCTTACTCAGTTTTCTGTGTCCCTCCCACTACACCACATTGTATCAGTGTGAGCCAGGAGAGTGACCACTAGATTTGTAGTAAGAGGACTTGGGTTTGAATTGTTGACTGATGCTAACAGTGAGATCTTGGGCAAAAATCATTTAAGTCCTTGGATTTTGGTATCCTTTTCTGTAAAATGGAAGGGATCTTTTAGATCCTTTCCAATTCTATTTGTATCATTTTATACTACATCTGCTATTGTTTACTCTGTGGATATTGATTGTTATTTAGTTATGTCTGACTCTTCACAATCCCATTTAGGGCCTTCTTAGCAGAGATACTATAGTTGTTTTAATGTGTTTTGAGTTTAGCACCAAATGTTGAGAAGGAAAAGAGCAATTGGCACCAAATGTTGGGGTTTGGTTGGGGTAGCAATTCCTAGTTCGAAATAAAGATGTGACAAATTCACAATGGCCATTCTCTTTGCCAAAATGGTCATTTATTTAGGAGAAGAGGTTACAAACAAAATGAAGAGCTACAATAGACACCAGGAATGGTAAATATGAAATAGTTTTGGGAGAGCATGTAGTTAGCAGGGGGAAAGGTTTTTAACAATTAAAAATGGAAAAGACAAGTTCTCTAATGGAATTTAGGATTAACCAGGAGAAAAGGAAAACAACATAAAATGGGAGTATACCATTGACTGGTAGGCTAAATTCTAAGAGAGATTTAGCACCCTAAAAGAGCTAGTTAGATGTAACAAGGAAAAAGACACCATGAAGCACAATGTCATAGCAGGCTATCACCCCAAAATGGCATGGGCCATGGGCAGATTTATAGGGATAATTTAATCTCAGGGGTTTGACCTAACTCAGCTTTCTGCTTAGATACAGTAAAGTGGGGTTACCTATGACCTCCATAAGGAAGGGGACTGCCTGTAAGATTAAGCTGATCCCCAATAGTGCCTTCCCTGTTTGCCTCAGGGAGTAATCTTATCAGTACTTCAGGTTTTCTCTGCCAACCCAATTTAGTAACCCAGGACCAGTTCTCCAGTTTATTTTACAGATGAACAAACTAAGAAAAACAGGGTTAAGTGACTTGCCCAAGATCACAAAGCTAGTAAGTATCTGAGATCAGATTTCAACTCAGGTCTTTCAGACCCCAGACTGGGCACTCCACTTTATGACTTAGCTAATTTTTACTCTGTGTATAACTGAGCACAGAATCATTTAACTTTTTGGAGCCTCAGTTTTCTATTCTGTAAAATGAGAGGTTTGGCGGAGGTGACCTCTAAGTTCTAAATATATGAAATGATATAAAACCAGATCTCTCCCCTTCCCCCTGCTGAGTCATTTCCTGAGCCTGCAACTACCCCTAAACTGTGGAGCTGTAAGAATTTAAGGAAGACCAGAATTTGTGTGATTGTGCAGGGTATTTTCAGATGTTTAGGTTGTGGGGGGGGGGGGTGAGGGGTTTGGTTCCTCTTGCTTGGAGTAGTTGGTATCTGTGGACTGGGAGTGATACGCCTTTCAGAATAGTGGTGCCTCCAATTTAAGAAAGTGAAGTCAAAGGGTAATGAATCTTGTCCTTTGCATCATCATTTTTCAACTAAGTCCTTTTTCCTGTTTGGGCTAAGCTGATGAGTTTGCTGCCTAATGAGCCTTAAAGTTAAAGTGTGTCACCCGGAAATACTGAGAGGGGCTGAATTGAAAGACAGCAACTGTAGGAATTGTAGAAATCAAAAGTTGGCTCCTGAATACCCAGTTGTCTCCCATAGACCAACATTTCTTAAACAGGGATTCACACCTCCTCAAGGGGTCTATGGGTAGAATTCAGGGGGGGTCCATAAATTTGGATGGGAGAGGGGTTTTTTTTGGTAATTTTTATTGGTTTCCTAGGTAATCCCAAGTCTTTTATATCATACATTTACAAGCATTTCTTTGAGAAGCAATTTGTAGACTTTATCAGATTGCTTAAGAGCCCTTACCATAAGAATTTTTCTCTAGGAAAATATAATGTATTTCTTGTTTGTTTATGAATTTATATTCCTAAAACTAATTCTAAAGAGAGGATGAAAAGGGAGAACTAGTACCAAAAAAATAATAATAATTTGAAAGATAATAGTAGGAATATACTGGCTCTTAAGTTAGGAAATATAAATTTCCCACTTCCCTTAGGTCTTCCATCCAATCTAAATCTAGCTCCTTGGACCTCCAGACATTTACTAGCTATGTTACTCTGGGGAAGTCGCTTAACTCTGTTTGCCTCAGTTCCCTCAGCTGTAAAATGAGCTGGAGAAGGAAATGGCAAAATACTCTAATATCTTTGCCTTGAAAAAACTTCAAATGGATTACAAAGAGTCCAACATAACTGAATAACAACCACATCTTAAAAAAAAACATTAGGGTGTGAAATCACTTCTTAAGCCTTGGAGGATTGCAAATTACTCTACAAACTGGGAGCTTCCTTTGTATGATAACGGAATTGATGGAAAATAGTAGCTCCATAAGAGTATATTATACTATCATCAGAGATAGTTAAACAACCTCTTTAATAGTAGGACACTTTGAAGGAAGGAAAATCTGTTTCTCCACAATGGAGTTTGGTCCAAAGGTACTATTCACTACAATATTCTCTGGGTGACTCAAATTTTATGTTCATCCTGAATGATGTTCTTTTCTTGTAGCTTGCCTCTCTAACAGGTCTGACTCAGAGGAAACCTTGCCACAGAATGAGTCATCACGACCCCTTCCCTTGGCCTCTGGCATGTTTCCATCTAACTGGGACATCACTCCTCCAGACTTCTTTCTTGCTATAGTCAGCCTGGAAAATGGAAGCTTGGGAGATGAATGTACATAAAATGTGAAATAGAGAAAACACGTAAAAATACAGGGAGTTGAAAAGAAGGGAGGGGGATCAGAGAAACATGTAAGAGGGTTTGGTGGACCAGAAGCCTGATTCCTGGCAAATGAATCATGAATAAAGCAAAAGCTTACCTATGAGAGACTAGTGTCTCACCGGTAGAATCCAAGATTCCTACGAGGGTGAAATAAGGGTGAATGTGGAATTTAAGTGAAGAGATTTCTGTGTGAGCTGAAGAAGTTCATCGTCAGGCTTCATAGGAAGGATGTGTGATTGAACTCTTATTATCAAAGAATGGATCTGTGATCTTATTAATTTAGGTACTTCCTCTGATACTGTGGGTTACCTTGAAAGATGCAGATTGCAGTATAGGCCTTCTCATCTCATAAACCTCTTTTTCACATTCTCCTTATAATACCTTACACATAAAAAGGACATTAATAAATGCTTTTTTATTCATTCATTCCACCTGTGCATCTTTCACTGGAGATTCACCCACCATATAGGAGAGCTTCTTGATCTCTTAACATTGCATCAAAATATTTCTATGTCCCTCTTCTACTTACTTTACTTACAAATTTTACTTAATTTTTCAAGATCAGGTTCAAGTCCTACACAATGGAATTTGGATGACAGGTCTTCGATATTTCTTTCTCCTTTGTCTGATGTCTAATAGTAATTTGGAGGTAACTTTTCTCAAAGTTTAAAACAACTCTCTGTAAACTCTGATTTTATGTTCATTCTGAATCATGTTCTGTTGATATAGCCTTGTGCTTATAGTGGGACTCTAATACATCCTTGCAAAGTCAGAAATGTTTTGTATATAGTCCTAGCAAGAGATTTTGCCTTTTATCTAAGAACCAAGATAGTTAAGTTCAGACTTATATCACTCAAGCTTCAAAGGTCAGTGTATTTTTAGAGTTCATAGTCCTTACTTTTCTGTTATCATTTGAAGTCATCATGTCCCTTAATGCTGCCACCATTCTTGGGTGACTATTTTTGAATCTATCTGGCTACTTCTTTGACTGGCATCGTCCATCACCATTCTAGTAGTCATTCCTTTTGTCATCATTTAGCTCTGATTAATGGAAGATCCTGTAATAGGACTTCTGGATCTTTCATACTCACAAAGTTTCTTGGAGACTTCCATTTCAGAATATTTACTCATCTCAGATTAAGAAATAATAAACATAGAAGATAAAGGCTATGCGTTAATGGCCACATAACATGGTGGGAGAGAGCGTGGTTATACTCCCTACTGTGGCTATCTTAGAGTAAATTCAAAGTTTTCTCTGCTCATAACCATACACACACACAAAAAAAAGAGAATGATGAAAGTTGGTTCCCACTTTTGTATGTCTATTCCATTCTGGCTTGTAACCCTGAGTCATCAATTCTTTAGACTTCACAGCTGATTAGAAGAATTTTCATTTTCAAACAATACCAACCTTTCAGCCATGTGTGGCTGGAAACAGTCACAACATACTCCAAGTTTCCTGGGAGTCTTTTGAATTGAAGCAGGCAGGGAATATTTGTTCATGCTTTAAGGACTGAATCACAACCCTCTATTCATTGGCCAGTAGTTACAAAGATCATATACTAAGGCATAATAAGGGTGTGATCTGAGGTGGAGGTGGAAATAACAATGAAAACATAAAACCTTGAAGTGTTGGATATGGCAGAGGCAGGTA
Source organism: Myrmecobius fasciatus (assembly GCA_023553655.1). Classification (NCBI taxonomy): domain Eukaryota; kingdom Metazoa; phylum Chordata; class Mammalia; order Dasyuromorphia; family Myrmecobiidae; genus Myrmecobius; species Myrmecobius fasciatus. The sequence goes on along the minus strand of JAJPUD010001156.1, from coordinate 199,477 downwards.
AAGGGCCCTAGGCAGAATGAGCATAGTGTTTGCATGAAGAATCTGGTTTGACTGGAGCAAAGGGCATTGATAGAGCATTGGGGGATAGTAAAGTGGGGATGGAGTAGGACCCAATTATGGAGTGCCTCAAAGCTAGGCAGAAGAGTTTGCTTTTGATGTGGTCAGTGATAGAGATCCATTGTGTGGAGGAGAGAATGGGGATATAAAATGAAAAAAACTGGTTTAGAAAGATTTATTTGGCAATAAGAGCTTGTAGTTTAGAGGAAAAACTTTCCTGATATAGGGAATTAAACAACCATGTTGCTTAAAAGAAAATTTTTGATTGGGTCTGAAGATGAGATAAACGGAAGCTCTTTTGAGGGGCCAAGGTTACTCTATCCCTATTAACATTATTTGTTACTTAGCAGCTATAGAAAGCCTGGTCTATAAATACTCTATAAAGTGCTCCTTGATACTTGAATGCTCCTAAATTTTGATACTTGAACTGATCTAGTTCTTCTTGATGTTGGAGTTCTCAAGTGACTGAGGTACAGATGAGGTGAACAAAACCAGAGGTGAAATTTGGCTTGGGAAGGCTGAAAGCTTATATATATGTAATGAGAAAATCTCCAGTCATGTCTCTAAAGGATAAAGTCCAAATTGAGCAGCTTGCTATTTAAAGTATTATATAATCTTTCCTACTCTACCTAGCCAAACTTATTTTCCATCATTTCCCTTTCCTAATTTTCCACTCTTAGTAGCTGCATTTCTTCACATTCTCTGAACACATTCTGTCTGTTTCTATAATCCCATGTTTTACCTTTATCATTTTCTTTCCTTCATCCCATTCTCATCCCGCTAGAAGACTCTTCCTTAATTCTTGGACCTACTAAAATCTTTACAGTGATCTATCTACAGTTTATCTCAAGTCCAACTACTTCCACAATGTCCTTTCTGACTAGTCTAGCCTAAATTGCTCTTTCATTTCTCTTCTTTCTCCACCATCCCCAAATCCATCACCATTCTGGACTGACCCCTGGGATTCAGAATGTTCTTTCACATTCTTTCTTAGCCTTAACATGCTCAAGCCTTATATTGGGATGCCCTCAGTACAGAGTATTCCCAAGAGATTAAAATTAATTCTAGGACAGTCCAGAGATCCGATTCTATTTCATGTTAGAATTTGGGACAGATCTTAAGATTACAGATAGATACAGATTTTATACTTTTTAAGCTCTTGCTACATGTCAGACAATGTGCTGACTTTTAGGGCTACAAATTCCAATCTTTACCCTCAAAGAGCTAACATCCTAATGGAAGAAAACCACAAATAAAGGGCAACTGGAAGTTGAAAGGAGTACATGAAAGTTGTTAAAGGAGGAGAAAAAGAAATCTGTAGAATTGAGTTGGCTGTGATGTGAAGCATGGTGGGGACCCATCCTGAAACAGTGGTCTGGGCAGATGGACACCAATCAGGAGATTGGATCCTCAGAGTAACAGGTACTCCCAGAGAGTTGTTGAGGAAGAAAAGAAAACAGGGTCATATCCATGGACTTAGCAGTGGGATCAGTTAACTCTCCAGTAATTCAGGACTATACTTGCCCTCTTCAGCAAGTCTTTCTTTTATAACTTGAGTGGTTGGAAACATCCTGGAACCAAACCAATTTGAAGGTGAGAAGCATTTGCCTTGCTTTCTGGATGTCTAACACATGCCATCTTAAAATAATGACATTTTATCCAAATCTTCTGCCTTAGAGAAGAATTTCATGGGCTAGAAATTTTCTCAAGACAATAGGGTGCCCTATCTCATCTCTCTATTGCTATGTGAACATGTAGCACTTTTGCCCACATTTTCCTGCCTTGTGACACAATGGGAAGAGATTTGACATAGGGTAACTTACTTCCCCTTTCTTTCTTTCTTCTTATCAGTTTACTAGTTGAATTTTATGATCTCTAAGGTCATATATATCTACAAATAAATGCAGAATTAAAAAAACTGAAAAAGATAGAGACTTTCCCAGAATCATGTAGCTATTAAATACCTAAGGCCAGAGTTAAACTCAGGTCTTCTGTTTCTGTGCAATCCTGAGCAAGTCACTTATGGAATATCTAAGATCAACTGAGTTACAGAGTTACAGAAAAAGTATCTCTTTGGTAGAGGGAGTTTCCTAACCCAGTAACTTTTTATGCCATTGAAATCACAGATCCAGTGCCTATTCCTATGCTTTCTTGTCTCTTCTCAATTTTTTTTTTCATTTTGAGAAGGCAGTTAGAGTTAACTGACTTGCCCAGCTAGTAAGGGTCAAGTATCCGAGGCTGGATTTAAATTCAAGTTCTCCTCATTCAAGGGCCAGTATTCTAAACATTATGGTTAGCTGCCCTTTCCTTCCTGATTCAAGGCTGTGCTTGTATTACATTGATTACATATCTATATCAGTTCTTTCTTTGATAGACAGCATTTCTTCCCTGTTAAAAACTGCGTTTTTCTTTATCAAGTCCCCAGTATTGGGGAACCCTTGTAACAAATATGTATAGTCAAGCAAAACAAACTCCCACATTTGCCATATGTGAAAATCTATTTCTCTTTCTCCATCTATCAGAAGGTAGGTACCCTGCAGAACAGTGGGATTAGACTTCATTTAAGGGTCAAATCATTCAAGATCTGTACATAGCATTCTAGCGAAGTAGTATCTATTCGTGTGTGTCTTTATGTGGGTGTATGTGTTTGTGTGTACATAAGTCCATCATAAAGAATGTCTGAGCACTTGACATCTTTTTTTCTCAGAAGTCTGTGAAAACATCTGCTTATTCCCTTTCAGAGTAGCTGGGAAACAAGGTGAGATGTAAGTGTGTTGAATTTTTAATTGACATCTTGAAGTGTAAGTTTTCAGATGATACTGATACATTATAGGGAAGGAACACTGAAACCTATGTCAAAAGAGATGGGTTCAAATTGTGGTTCTGCCTTTTTTTTCTTCCTCTGTGACATTGAACAAATTCCTTCCCTTTTCTTGTTGGCTTCATGTTCCTTATCTATAGAATGAGAAGGCTGGAGGAGGTGATCTCTAATGTCATGTACATATATAAGTGCAATTATCCCTTCCACATCAAGATTTTCCCCATCATGGTTTCAATATATCATGGTTCAGCATAAGAAATTAAATGGGAGTTTTATGGAAGCTGCAAATGACGCAGAAACATTCAGAAACTCAAAAATGTATGTATATACATATATATATGTATATACATAGTATTGTATAATATCAATGTATTTTATATTTTAATACCATAATAATTCATACTTCTCTGGTATGAAGGGAAGGTCAAAAATTTCATGCAAATTTCGGAATGGGGTGGGGGTGCCATGTCCCTAACTTTTGCTATGTGGAAGAGATAGCTATACATTAATAATAATTACCAGCACTAATAAAGTGCCTGCTATATACCAGATACTGTGCTAATCACTTTACAATTATTACCTCCAATTTGATCCTCTTAATAACCCTGAGAGGTAGGTGCTGCTATTATTACTCCCATTTTACAGGAAACTGAGACAAACAGACTTCATGTCCTTGTATTCTATCTACTGTGCCACCTAGGTGCCCTAATAAATATAAATTAGTTAAATATCAGGAAGTTGGGAAGGCAATAGAAGTTAGGACTTAGGAAGAGACTCTTGTAGAAATCATTTGTGATCCTGTGAAAAAAAATCTTATTGTTTATTATTATGACTTTAGTCTCTCCTTGCATAGAAGGGGCCTTGTAGGGAGTATGACTGAATTAATGAATTAATCATTTGTTGTTGCCAGTTGCAATTTTCTTGGCAGTTTTTTTCTCCAATTCATTTTACAGATAAGGAAACTGAGGCAAACATGGTTAAAGTGACTTGCCCAAGGTAACATAGCTAGTAAGTGTCTGAGGCAGGATTTGAACTCATAAACATGAGTCTTTCTGATTCCAAGCAGACTGCTCTATCTACTATGCTATCCCAATTAATCACTATGTACAAAGCACTGTTTTAAGTACTAGGGATGCAAATAGAGTCCCCATTTCCAAGGAGCTTGTATTCAAATGAAGGAGACAACACTTAGGAAATTTTTCAGTTACAAATCAGATGGAAGAGTCCCATGTTCTTTAGGATACAGAGGCAAAAGCAAGATAGCAATGTCTTTGGTGTCATTTCCATAGATAAAATGCTATCTTTTTCTAGTGCTGAATCATAAGAAAGTGCCAAAGATTTTAGTGACAAGAACTTTCTTTTCCTCAGCATCAGGTATAGCCATGGAATGGTGCAAGGGCTGGATGGAGGGGAGGCACAAACGTCATAGTTAAGCCACACAATCTGAATTGATAGCTAGGATATTATTCCCCCCACACTCAGCTTCAGACACTTAATGCTTCCTAGTTGTGGGACCCTGGGCAAGACACTTAACACCAATTGTCTCAGCAAAAAAAAATATATATATATATATTCCCCCACATTCCACCTAGTTGGAAAATATTGTGGCTATTGGATTTTTTTCCCTGAGACGGAAGAATAACTCCTATGTGGGTTATGTTGCAGAAAAAAAAATCTTGCATTTGGCAATCACTTGGGATTTTATTTTATTTTTCAGAAGCATAGGAAATAACTTCATCTGGATTCCAAAATCCAAGATTTTTGTTGTTGTTGTTGTTGGATGCTTAGAGAAAGTAGAGAAGAAACAAGCATTTGTTAAATACTTTCTATGTGCTAGGCACTGTGTTAAGTAAGCACTTTACAAATATTACTTCACAACAACCTTGGGAGATAGATGCTATTATTATCCCCACTTACAATTAATGGAATTGAGGCAGGCAGGTAGACATTAAGTGACTTGCTCCGTGTCATACAAATAGTAAGCCAGGCTGGGATTCAAATTCCTGTTCTCAGGCTCCAAACCTGACACTCACTCTACTATACCCTTGGAAATACATTCTTAGAAGAATGAGATTGCCACTAAAGTTCTCTTTTTTCCTTTTCTTTTAAAAAAATAATCTTGGGTTGGTTCTTTTGTTTGTTTGTTTTTGTATTTCTATTGAAGCAGTCATAGTTAACTGATTGCCAAGATATGAGTCAACAAGCAACAAGCATGAGGCTGAATTTGAATTCATGTCCTTTTGACTGTAGGGCTAGTGCTCTATCCGCTGTACCACCTAGCCCATTCCACTCCTAAAGTTTTTATGAACAGATTTCTGGTTTCATTATTTATATTCATCATATCCTGTGTCCCCACTAGTCATATGCTCAGTCAAAACAACAAGGATGAGCTCCCAAGACTTATAGTTCTTTAGAAGTAGAAGGCCAAATTATCAATATTGGCAATACATTATCAAAATCATTATTTTTCCTAGCCCAGAAGCTACTTTTCTTCTGATAGAACTGTGTAAATTGATCTGAGACTGATACTGCCTATTGTGATGGAGATAATTAGACTATTTAGACCTAGAGGAAATCTCCCAGCATATTGGGACTTCCATCCTTTCCATTCTGACTCTCTAAGATTTATGGAAGAACAGTGACAAGAGTCACATGAGATGAGAAAAAACAAATGGGTTGGAATCTGTACCCACACGGATGAAGTAGCAGATCCATCAACATATCAAAATTTTCTCTCTACATGGAATTAGTGGAGGCAACTAGATAGTTTTAAAAAGTATTCAATCTCCTTGAGTATCTCTGCTCTCAGTGGCTGGCTCTGAGTATTAATTAGCTCCCAGCAGAGTGACAGAGAGTACTACTTGAATATCAACATAGTATAGAATCCAGGGAAGTCATTTTATATCGTTCTGAAGGTTTTTACTCTAATCCTGAAGGTCAGGTTCTTTTGGAGCTAGCCCTGGATATGCAGATTTATATTTATATTGGAATTGGGTTTAAGGAGTAATCACATACATCTGATAATGAGGGTAATTCAAGAGATTACCTTGGATTCATTTCATTTGGGGATGAATGAGCTCATAGAAGGATTGAAGATTCTATACAAACTTTCCATATAGGTCCTGGATCTCTAATTCTCTGTCTCTGGGGGCTTCAGAAACGGGAATGACCTTCTTGCAGGGCAAGTTCATGGTGCCTCTGTGTATTGAAAGGGAACTCTTCCTAGTCAACTTAGTTTGGATTCAGGCCAATTGGGTTGTGCTAGAAGTAAATTTGTCTCTAATTTAGAAAATTGAAGCCCTAAGAGAAGTGCTATTGTACTTTCTGTGTCCTACTTTTTATGTATGTGGTAATGATGCATCAAAGAAAGATCCTGGGAATGGTCAGCCTTGGAAAAAGTAATTGACTTGACATAATTTTTGGAGAACAGGTGCTATACAGACACTAAACTCTACTTGAACTAATGGGGAAGTAATAAAGATTACCCAGTTCTTTCCAAACCAGATTAAATTGGCTATCCCTTAAAAAGGATTTGAAAGAAAAAGCCTGTTCCACAGAGTCATACCTCTAAAGCTTAATGTAAAGTTTATTGAAAGTCAATTTGCTCATGTTGTTCCTTTTTAATATGAGTCCAAGAATCTTTTCAATATACACCAGTATGCACCAGTGTGATTCTTACTTGATGTTAAAACTGGGGTTCTTAAAGAGCATACCACATTTATACTGAGGTGTTAAGAATTTTTCAGGGTATGCCATGATATTCCTCCCTATGTTCAGTGACTTCCATATCTAGCTCTTAGTCCCAGCTGTCTTTTGCTTCCTTCTCTTCCTGAATTGATATAGATATACAGAACTGCCTTCTCAATGAGTCTTGGAGAAGTAAAAAAAAAAAAGATAGTTGAGAGGATAGAAGAGAGGAAAGGAAGGAAGATGAATCCCTAGACCCAGATAAGGAATGGATTTGGAGGCCCAGCTATTTCATAACCATTACTTGTTACATACTTAAATGTTTGGTCTTCAGGATGAAAAATATTATGTCATGAGTAAAATAATTTTGAGGGCCATTCTTTTTTTCTCTCTCCCATATATATATGCATATATATGTATGTGTGTATGTACATATATATGTTAATGTGTACACACATATATAATGACTACAACAATGTGTCTCTCTCTTATTTTGAACAAAGGCTTAAGGTTTAGTTGAGTTAACATTGGAGATAAGAGAATAAGCTTTTTGGTTTGACTCTGATGACTTTTCTTGGTCAATCACTAGGATTGTTTAAGTCATGGATTCCTCACCTATTTAAATAAAACATTGGACCAGATAATCTCTTAGGTGCCTACTAACTCTCCTACATGTTAGGAGATGATCAGGTACTGCTTTTTACTGCTAACATGGTTCTTTTTTTGTTAGAGCATCATGGACTATTTCACAGTACAGGGGTATTGTATGGTAGAGAGGATTTATATATAACTTCCTTGGTCCTCTGGAGAAAAAGAAGTAAAGTAAGCCCAAACAGTGGAGGAAGGAATACTAAGAGTGTAAAGTATTGCATATATTGTCAAATTTCACCTGCCCATTTTGCTGAAAAACTGGTTATAAAGGAAGGCTAGCTGAGATGAGAGGGGAATATATTTGTAAATGAATGTGATTCTCTCCCCCTCCCAAAAAAAAAGGGAGGCTGTGGGGCTGTAGAGTAGGGGAGAAAGGAAGAGGGAAGATTTGCAATCTGATGGTAAACTCCTTGAGGGCAGGGACTAAATCCACTTTCTGGTCCTGTTAAAGCATGCACATTTGAGCTGCCCTATTTCAGACAAGGATGTCTCTGGAAAGAGGAACAATGGATGCCAGCCAGTCAGGGCTGCTAAGATTAGGGGTTTTATTTTGCCAGCATTAAACTAATGCCTAAGAAATCTTAAAACAAAAGTTCATTTCAGAATGCTCTGATTTAATAGCAAGGTTTGGCAGTCATGCTTTTTTCCTTTTAGAACTTTCCACTCGATTTGGAAAAGAAAAAAAAATTTATAGGCCAAACAAGAAATTGGATTGACTAAGCATTTCAAGTTGTGTATGGGCTTTTAAAATCCCTACAAACAAGATTTTGAGGGGGATTTCCTAAAGTCCCCTTTAAATGGACACTTTCACCCATGTAATTTCATATGAAATCACCTCTTTCTTGATTTTATTCTCTCTGCCATTTTCCCTCTCCTAAAATGTCAGAGTGAAACAGATGCCAAATAAATCACACTGTTTGTTCTTGTTATTTGGGTACAGCCCAAATAATTGAACCCTCCAGAGGGAAGAGTGGAGAGAGAATCTGAAATAACCACTCAGTAAATGAATGCAGTATTTTATTGAGTACTACGGACCCCTTTGTCAGGGGGAAGAATTGAGACAATGGAAATTAATCTGCAAGTGCTGACCTTGAATTTTCTGGTAACATTAAGTGCTTGTCTCTTCCAAGCCCACATGATCACTAGAACTTGCCTACGAGGTATTTCTTGTTAGTACTGAATCCTTTGTTTTCAAAAAGCTCCCAAGGTCTTTTTGAAAATTGTAGACTGGCCTTTGAACTTTAAAATATTTCCTATATGTTTGATTGTCAGCTTAGTATTTGATAATTCATTTTGCTAACTTAAAACCTTTAAAGGAACCCTTTCCTGATTTAATTTTTGTTTTAATGACTTTCCCAGTATTAAATTTTTCCATCAATTCTAGTTAAAGATCCTCAAAATAATTTTACTCGTATTATGCCTATTTTATAGATTGAGATATTGAGGGTGAGAAAGATTTATTGTTGTTTGTTTCTTCTAAGAGCAGATCTATACTCTTTTATTTTTCTTCATGGTCCATCTATTTCCACACTCCCTTCGGTCAGGTTTCTCCTTTGACTACTCTATTGAAACTGTTTTGTAGATCACTGACAGGTATCTGAAGTGATGAAATACAGTATTCTTTTCCTAATCCACATTTTTTGTGATGGATTTATGTATTTAATCTCCTTGAAAATTTATCCTTTTTTGACTTTGATGACATTATCCTTAGCTTATACTGTCTTGATGATTTCTTTGCTATTATCTCCAACTACTATGTATTCTCTAAGTGTTATGAGGTTCCATCCCCAAGCTCTTTCTTAAGCCTTTCTATCTCCTATCTTTTTATTAGCTAAGTGACCCACTTCACTTGCATGGTTTCACCTATTACCTCTATACAATATATAAACATTTATTAAGTGCCTAATATGTCCCAGGCATTGTGCTAAATGCTGAGAAGATTAAAAAAGAGTCAAAAATCATCCAATTGGAGATTACAATCTAATGGAGGGGGCATATATACAAATATAAACAAAGCAAGCTAGATACAGGAGAAAGAGGAAATAATTAAGCTATCTTTTGCTTCCTTCTCTTCCTGAACTGGTGTAGAGATAAGAGCTGCCCTCTCAATGAGTCTTGGAAATAATTAAAAGAGAAAAAGCATTGGAATGAAAAGGGACTGGAGAAACCAGATGGATTTTTCTTCTAATCTCTAGTCTAGTTACCCTTCGGCATTTCTACCTGGATAGTCCACCTGAATCTCAAACTCAACACATCAGCAAGGGAATTTATCATCCCCCCATCAAGTTTTCTTATATATGTTGATAGCATCCCCATCTTTCTAGAAATCTAGGCTTAAAACCTGAATCATTGTTTTGATTTTTTCCATCACCATATCCCCTTATGGCCAAGGGATTGCTATGTCATATCAATCCTATGTTACCAGTATCATTTTTTTTATTTTATAAAAACTTTTTATTTGCAAAACATATGTATGGGTAATTCTTCAACATTAACCCTTACATAGCTTTCTGTTCCAAATTTCCCCCCCTACTCCCCACCTCTCCCCTAGATGGCAGGATATCCACTACATGTTAATTATGTTAAAATACTTGACAAATCAAATATATGTATACATATTTCCACACATCATTTTTGTGCAAGAGAAATCATATCTACAAGAAAGAAAAATCAGAAAAAGGAAACACAATGCAAGCAAACATCAATAGAGAGCATGAAAATGTTATGTTGTGGTCCACATTTCATATCCCTCTCTCTGGGTGTATATGGCTTTCTTCACTGAACAATTGGAACTGGTTTGAACCATTTCATTGTTGAAGAGAGCCATGTCCATCAGAATTGATCATCATATAGTAGTGTTGTTGCCGTGTATAATGTTCTCCTGGTTCTACTCATTTCGCTCAGCATCAGTTCATGCAAGTCTCTCCAGGCCTCTCTGAAATCATCCTGCTGGTCGTTTCTCACAGAACAATAATATTCCATAACATTCATATACCATAATTTATTCAGCCATTCTCCAATTGATGGGCATCCATTCAATTTCCAGTTTCTAGCCACTACAAAAAGGGCTGCCACAAACATTCTTGCACATGTGGGGCCCTTTCCTTCTTTTATGATTTCTTTGGGATATAAGCCCAATAGAAATGCTGCTGGGTCAAAGGGTATGCACAGTTTGATAACTTTTTGATGCTTCCAGTATCTTAACATAATATCCTTCCTCTCCACTAACACTACCATTCTCCCCATTTACCACTTCTCCACTCCTGCCAGAACAATTGCAATAGTCTCTCAATTAGTCTTTGCTCCAGAACTAGACTTTTACCTCTAGGTCTCATAGCTACCAAGTTAATCCTCCTAATGTGCAGATCAGACCATGCTATTCCCCTATCACAAAAAAAAATGAGTGGCTCTTTATAAACTATCTAGGATATGAATTATACAGGATAAAGTAAAAACTCTTTCACCTGGTATTTTAGCACCTTTAACTTTAATTTATCAGCCTTATTTCATTCCACCTTTCTTTTCACATACTTTTTCATTCTAGCTGGAAGGAGACTATTAGCTCTCATCCTGCTCTCTCTCTGTCTTCTGACATTTCCATCTTGGGAGCATATTCTCTTCATTTTTCTTATTGAAATCTTTCTCTTCTTTCAAGATCCATTTCCTTAGTGAAATCATTACTTTCTCCCTTGAGCTGAAAATTATTTTTTCCTCCTCAGATTTTCTTGGACTTCTCTGAGTTTTTTCTTTGTCCATATCACACTTTACATCATATAATATTTAGTAATGCAAATATCTTAACCCACCGATTAGATTTTGAAGCAGGGCCTTTGTTTTTCATTTTTGTCTTCAGTACCTAAGGGAGTGAAGTAGAGTTACATAGTGGGTAGAGATTTGAATTCAGTGAGAAAAAGCTATATTCAAGTCCTCCCTCTGGCATATACTGGGATCCTATCTATCCTATCCAACAATAAAATTGACACTTGTTCAGTCATTTCAAATGTGTTCAACTCTTTGTGACCCCATTTAGGACTTTTGGGGGCAAAGATACTAAAATGGTTTGCCATTTCTTTCTCCAGCTCATTTTACAAATGAGGAAACTGAGGCAAACAGTGTTAAGTGACTTGCCCAGTGTCACCTAGCTAGGAAGTGTCTGACTCTTCCTGACTCTAGGCCTAGCATTCTACCTACTGTGTCACTAGCTGTCTGAAGAAGATACTTAATAAATATTTTTAGTGTTATTTTTATTTTCAGTTCCACATTCTCTTCCTCTTTTCACACTTCTCTCCCACCCATTGAGGAGGTCAGAAATATCATACCCATTATACATATACAGTCTTGCAAAACATCTAATATACATTTGGCAGATTTAAATGATGAAGATTTGGGTCTTTTGTCTTCTGACTCATTTTATCCACCAGATTAAAAAGTGATTTAGAAGGAAAAGCAGGATCATTTCTTTATGTATTTGTCATAGGTTCTCAGAAGTCTTTGTTAGGATAAATAAACATCACTAGTAATGCAGCAATAAATTGGAACCTTCCACTGAGCTGAATATTTTTGCTGCTTTTCACTTTGATGAAAAAAAAAAAGGAGTCAAGTCACAGCAATACAAGCTCATATTAGGGGGTTTATTTAACTTGGGTTTTTCCAGATTAGCTTCTGGACTGTGTCTTGGACTCACCACAGGCACATTTCAGTTCTGTACTCATCTACATCTGTACTGATGCACAGAATATCAGGGCTGGGTCTTGAGACCCAGGCAATGACCTTTGATATTTGTAAGACTGACAATAAGGAATGGCAGAATTCTGATGTACAAAAAAGAGAAAGATCCTTTTATGTTTACTGGGTGTAAGTCACCATAAAAGAATTTTGTACTGTACATTTCCAGTAAACCAGCAAAGTGAACTAATACATTTCAGAAAGATTTTAGTTCAACTCTCTCATTTTACAGATGAAAATCCAAAGGTCCAGATGAATTAGATAATTTGTCCAAAGTATTACATATAGCAGAGTTTGAACCTAGGTTGTCCAGTTCTTTTCCCATGGTACCATGAAGACTAATTCCCATTTCATGACTGTTACTATTAATGATGACAACTCTCTAATTGTACTTGGTTCACTTATTATATTTTCTATAGGACATTAAGGGAGGTTTTACACTTTTAAAAAAATCTAGTTCTAGCCTAGTAAGTTTTGGTGAGAGTAACGATTATTTGACATTTGCAAAAGGCACTTATGATGGAGGTGTCCTGCCAATAAATATAAATATATTATTCCTTAAGGCAACATTTAGTTCTAAACACTTTCCCCAAGTAGGTGCTGGCCAAAAGGTAAATATTTAAGGCCATTAAGTATTTGGCTCACAGAGACAATCTACTCTTGGTACATTTTCCCAGGCAGGTGACTAGGTAAAGTGTTACCATAGAAGAAGCAAGTGGTTGTACCTTTCTACCATGGATTCAAGGGATGAGCTGATTGAGGAATTGCTGGCACAGGCATTTTTGACTAAATTGGGAAAATAGTCCTAGGAACTCAAGTGACATTTGCACAGATTATTATCAGGTGTCTTCTGAACCTGGAAGTGATGTTCATCTATAACAGGAAAGACAGGAGACCTTCAGTTTCAAAAATCACATGTTATTAACACCCATGATGAACATCAAGAGCTTCATTTTTCAGTTTTACTGTTGAATTTGTGTAGTTTAGTTTAGTCCATTGAGGCATGGAAAAATCACCTATTTCTGTTGTGAGTTGTAATCTCCTTTTGAAGAGAGGGTTATTCAGCTTTGGGAATTCGGCCGGTATTTCAGCTAGTCCATGTATAAGCACAGTTACACTTGGCAGCAAGTCTGTAGGGGATATTGATTTCACTTAGTTTTCATTATCTACCCACAGGTTGCACAGCATGGAAACTTGGTAAACAGCTTAAAACAAAACGAAACAAACTTGTGGAAATGTGTGTGTATGTGTATTAATGCATTCCTGAGGCTGATAAAAGAGTCACATGACCTAAGTTTTCAAGTTCTGCATCTTGACAGAAACTAGCTGTGTGACCAGAAGCAAGTCATTTTTATTTAAGCTTTTCTGAGACTCAAGTAATTCTCTGAAAACTTATAGCCACCAGAAGACAGTAGATTTGTGTTACTCAAGGCAACATACACACCCAAAGTTCACCATTCAAATGAATTCACTAGTTGAGATCTCCAAGCTAGAAGAGTATATTTCATTTTACTATTATATGTACTAATGAAAAAGTAAATTTATAAAAATGTTGGATTGTGAAATCCATTTTCTATCATGTTTTATTTCCTTTATCAAATCCAGTAAAAAGTGAGCAAATTTCTTTGGGCAAAAGTAGGACACTACCATACACTCAATCTGGAAGAAAGACGAACCTCTTAAATTCATGTAATACATTGGATAGAGAACATTATTTAGAGTTAGAGGACCTGGGTTTAAATTCTAACTCTGTTTACCAGGCCAAGACTTTTTAAACTGGCATCCTATTGGAATCGTAAAATTATTATTTGTTATCAATAAGTGTTTGATTTGTATGCCTATTTTATATACCTATATACCCTTGGTCACATAAAAATTTCTTGGGTGAAAAAGGATTACAAGTGGACAAAATTTAAGAAGCCCTGCTACAGACTAGTTGTGTGACCCCTTAGGCATGTTGCTTTCTAGGCTCCCATTCTTCATCTGTCAAATGAGAAGACTGGACCAGATAAGAGATTCTTAATCTCTCTCTTTTTTTTTTTTTTTTTTTTTTTTTTTTTTGCATCTGGCAGTCTGGGGAAGTCTCTGGACCATATCTCAAAATAGTGTTTTTAAATACATAAAATGAAATATATAAGATTACTAAGACAACCAGTTACATTAAAAATAGGTACCAAAATTATATTTTTAAAAGAAATTAAGACTCCCAAGAGATTATCTTTCAAATTTCCTTCCAGTACTGAGATCCTGTCATGGTCTATAGAATCCAGCTTCCATAATTCTCTACTTTGACCAAGACCAGATTAGAGTAGTAGCCATTGTCAGTTTATAGAGCTGTCTTTGTGCCAATGAAGCTATGTAACAGTTAACACCTGAAATCATTCAAACTGAGATTGGAGAAGGAGAGTATTCTGACTTGGCAGATGGCATCAGTTATTTGAGAAGTTATATCTCAAATTCCAGAAAGAACTTGTGCAAATATTTGCCAGATAGTCCTTGATATGCCTCATATTTTTTTTTTTGAGGAGCGTAGCAATTATTTTCTTGCCCTTTCCTTAATGTCTCACCTATCTCCTTTATATCAGTAGTCTTCAGAAGCCTTACAATTAATAGCCCAATTTCAGAAATCATACATTCTCAGGAATTCTGTCCTCTAATTTCATGAAAATTGGTTAGCCATTGGGCAAAGGTAGCTTGATCCTGCACGGCTGATTGGTTTTGAAATACTTCCCCCAGTCAGAAGAAATAGGATATTAAGCAATTAAGTAGATGGCAGTTTGTCTTGGGCCAAGCGTAAGTGTGAGATTGAAATATCATTTGGTGAATTTGGATGAAGGAGACAATCTCACTAGCTAGACAAGTCATTTCACTTCTATGGGTTTATGTTCCTACCTGTAAATTGAAAAGATTGGCATCTCAACTCTAAATCAATGATCCTGAAACATTTTTGAGCTCTCAAAATGAAGATAGCAGTTCTCAAATATCTTTCTGCACCAGTTCACAGAATATTATTATGGTTCTAAATTTTGTTTGTTCCATGTCAACCTAGTCAAATCATATAATCTGCTTTGATTATTTCAGAAATCAAGAGAAATAGACAAAAAATATATAAACATTGCCCTTCTATTTCTTGAGCCAAATCCTCAAAGCAGGATAAATAAATAAGGGAATATTGTTAGGCCCATATTTGTGACTTCTGAATTCTAGAATAACTACAGTTATCTGTTGGAATAAGCAGTAGATTAAAAGTCAAGAGATAATGGTGATAGTCCTTGCCATGCTGTGGAATCTGTGTGTAACCCTGGGCAAGTCATACAGTAATCTCTGAGCGGCTCATAAAGATAAGAATCCTTGCTCCTTTCCACCTTATTTGCCCGAATTTACTGTGTAAGGTTAAATAAGGTTAAAGTAGTAAAAGATATTTAAATTGTTCAAAAGAAATCCAAGAATCTGTTATAATTCTCCTTTTCTCAGATCATTCTTTTTTTATGTATTGTTAGAATGTGAATGCTACCCAAAAGGATTAGAATAAATTGTGATTGAACCATAATCTCCTGGGAAGGAAGAAAATAAGCATTAATTAAACACATTATTTGCCAGGCACTATGCTAAAGGCTTTATCCTCACAATAACCTTGAGAGACAAATGCTATTATATTACCAAATTTACAGTTGAAGAAATTGAGAGAAATACAGGTTAAGTGACTTGCCCAGGGTCACACAACCAGTAAGTATCTGAGGCTGGATTTGAGTTTGGGTCTTCTTGATTCCAGGACTGTGTTTCTATCCACTGTACCACCCACTTGCCTCTGCATAGTGCCATTTTTCATTTTGCTAATATTTGATGTTTTTGCAACCCTTTTTACTTTACCAAAGGATATGGAAGCACAGCTTTGGAACTGGAAGTGATTGTGCTCTATTAGAGCTCTATTAGAGTACAAAGCCCAGAATGAGATAATAATAGCCAAGTGTTTAGCACAGTGTTTAGCACATAGTAGACATTATATAAATATTAGCGATCATTGTCTAGGAAAATAGGACCCAGAGAGGTTAAGCAACAGCTAACAAATGACAGAGTTCATATTTGAACTTGGGTTCTCTGGTTCCAAATCCATTGCTTTATCCATAGTACGATGATGCCTCATTGGCCATAGATAGATATTTCTATGGGTAAATTATTACTTTGCTTATTACTTTTGTTATTTGTTTCTTATTTAGTTGTATCTGCCTTTTATAATCCCATTTTGGATCTTCTTTTTTAATTAATCTTTTTTTGGGGGGGGGGTTTAAGTTGCTTGCCCAAGGTCACACAGCTAGGAGGTGTTGTGTCCAAGGTCAAATTTGGACTCAGGTCCTCCTGACTTTAGGGCTGACGTTCTATCCATTGTACCATCTAGCAGTCCCTATTTGTTTTTTTGTTTTTGTTTTTGTTTTTTTGCAAAGATACTGAAAATTTTCCATTTCTTTCAACTTATTTTACAAATGTGAAAACTGAGACAGAAAGATGTTAAAAGACTTGTTCAGGGTCACGCAACAAGTTGTATCTGAGACGATTTGAATTCAGAATTTCATGATTATAGGCCCTGTACTCTATTCACTACCTTATTTTAAAAAATAAATTACTTTAAAATAATTATTATAAAATTTATTATTATACAAGATTATATCTTGTTTTATGAATGATTTTTATTTGTTTCAGATTATTCTCTAGAAGAGATCAGAACACTTAACAGATATGATTTCACTTGGTTTCATAACACCTCTATTTCCATGCCAGAGGAAGCCAAAATCAGATAAATAATCTACCTAACAAGGAGCATTTAGCAAAAAGAGTAGCAGAACAGGATTTAGAATTAGGGTCTCTTTCTCTAAATCATGTTGTCTAGCCTGTTAAACTACCAAGATGAATTAATTTCAATTACTTCTCAGGATAGAGCTATAAAAAATAACCAAAGGTTTTAAAGCAGCTCCCTTATTTATTACAAGAAGTTATTTCTGGTGATAGAAAATGTCACTTTTTATGGTGGGAAGGAGCAGACATCTCTAACCTTGCTTTGGATTCCTATCCTCAGTTCCCATGTGTTCTATATTCCCATGTGTTGCTAGTACCTCAAAGTCAGCATGCCTGGAATGAAGTTAATTTTCCTCCCCAGATCTATTTATCACTTTACTGTTTTCATCAGGGGTCCGTACCATCATCATTCATCCAAAATCCCATGTTTGAAACCTTGGTGCCATGTTTGATTCTTCTATCATCATTATCCCATCTATCACCAGTTACTAAATCCAGTGGATTCTAATTTGCCCTCTGGTCTATTCTATCCTTCACATAACTGTTAGACTAAATGCTTTTATTTGAAGATTTAGCCACATCACTTCCCTATTGCCTATAGAATAAACTACATACTTCTTTTGCCTGAAATTCAAGGCTATCTAGGTTGTGGGGACATTTTACCATTCTTTTTCAGCCAAATTCATTCACACTACATGTTTTCTCCTAAATATCTTTGTTCACATGGTTCCCAAGGCCCAGGAATCTCTCACTCCTACATATAAATAACTGAATTTCTACCTGCCCAAGAAAGTGCTACCTCCAGGAAGTCTTTCTTGGTGCTCCAATTTGATATTGACTTTTCCCTATTTAATCCTCATGTTATCACTTGCATCTTTTTTTATAAAAATAGGCCTGGACCTGCGATTTCATTGTTATAAGGAACTCCCTACTATTTGTATAAATTAGCATATCACTGGTTTGTCCAACATCATACAACCTATATATGTCTGAGGTAAAACTTGCACTCAGGTCTTTCTGACTTGGAAGCTGGTTTTCTATGTACTATACTATACTACCACTTAAGGGAAATAGAAGAAAATACATGATCCTTATAGTTTATACTTCAGTGAAAATGATAAAATAAGCACATTTAGCAGTTAAAAAAGGCTAGGCTGTACACGGTAAAGTGTTTAAATGAATGGAACAGACAGTTCTTTAGCAGAACAGATAGTACTTTAGGAGATCTGAGATGGAAGAGATTACAGTCAGCTGGGATGGGAGGGGAAAACTTCCTGGAATTTATGAAATTTGAGCTTTACCCTGAAGGAAGTTTAAGGGGGAACTGAGACTTTCTCAAAATCACAAAGCGTATTTGGTGCTGCATTAAAAAATTGTCATGATAGAACTGGGGTCATCTGTGCAATAATTAGTCATTTTAAATCTAAAATTTTAATTTAATGTCTCTTTAATTTTCATATGTTCCCCCATCTCCCTGTCCAGCAACCCATACTTTGTAACAAAATTAACACCTCAACTGAGGTTGTTAATGTGCCATGGTCCCCACTCATGGTTCCCTCCTTCACCCTATCTCTCCCACTCATGCTTCTTGGGGGGGGGGAGAGAGAGAGAGAGAGAGAGAGAGAGAGAGAGAGAGAGAGAGAGAGAGAGAGAGAGAGAGAATTTCTCATTTATTCTTCAGGACCAAGAAAAACTTAGCTTTTTCTATTGCCTTTTTTTACGTCAGAGAAAGAAATATCGAAGAAAGAGGGAGAAATAGAAGAGAGGCTTAAAGGAGTGGGGGAGTTATTTATAAGGATATAAAAAGGGATTCTCCTTTTCATTTCAAAAAAGTTCAGTCCCAAATTTTCTCCTTTCTTCCACATGCCCACTAATTTTAAGAAAACAAGAAATATGATATTTATTATACATATGAAATCATGCAAAACATTTCCACAATAAGAACAGGTTCTTCATCTCCTTTTCCTCCCCCTTGCCTTTCTCTTTTTGCGTCCAACCTTCCTCTCAGTCCCTATCCATTCCTCCTTTCCATCCTCCCCACCTCTGTGAAATAACTTCTTAAAACTGATTTGATGTCAATAGGAATCAACTTATTTCTTGATGGTCCACTTGGCTTGTTCTAAGGCTTGGAATATCTGTGATTTCATAGTTGAACCTGACTTACAAATAGAAGAATGTTTGAGGATCTGTAAGTCCTATATAATAGTATTGTCTAGGAGCTGATTTACTCACAAGGAGAGAGCCCTGGGAGAATTCTTTACCTAGACTTTAATTAGTATGCATGTCAAGCATCAGCACTTACCTTTTCTCCAAAAAGAATGGCTCAAAAAAAATATTACCATCATCTGTTATTGACTTTTCATCCTTGTCATTTAGGTACTCCAAGATGTCTACTCCCCTGACCCTTTCCTTGCCTAAGTCTTACTTTCCAATTTCTCTTTCTGCTACACATCAGACAAAATAGACAGGTACCACTTTGTCTTACTTTGCCCTTCACAAGACCTATAATGGTACAATTTTAAAATGGTTACTCAAGCAAAATAAGATGAAATGAAATGTAGGCAGGAGAAGGAAAATAAGAAATTAGTCAATTGAAGGATATTATCAGCCTACCAAAGAATTCTAGCCAAAAGATCTTCATCAGATTGGGTTACATTCTTTCTCCCCTTAAATTATCTGAAACAATTCAAAGATTTTCTTCTCTTTTTTCTGCTATTAGTAGCATAATGAATACCTGTTGATGGTCTATGCTGTGTTGTAGCCTACTTACCACTACCATGTGCCTCTTGTGATAAGTGAAAAACCTGAGGGACAGAGTTTCTGGGTAATTAATAATTTATTAATTATGGCTAGCAAATAATAAATTGAGGTCAGTAGTTTCTCTCAAAACCAAAGATGAACCCTGGAGAATATTGAATGCTTAATTAGATTTGGAAAAGGGGGCTGTCCCTAATGGGGAAAAAATCCATTCTGATTGGTTAACAGTTAATGAAAATGAATATTATAATGAGAGGTGACCTTATTCTAATGAGAAACTTGGGGGGGGGGGGACACAAGCCTGTAAACATATCAGTAGTCTTCCATTATTTCATCTGCAGCAACTTAAACAAAAGAACTTTATAACACCCAGTTCCACCCGAGTAGAACAATGGGCCAGAATTCACCTATATTACATTCTCTTTAACCTTTAATCAGAACTAAGTTTTACCAGTTGCATGGGGTTCTGCCCAAGATTGGAGAGAATGTTTCTTTGTCAGCCCCTTACAAAAAAAAGGAAAAAAAAAACTTCTTTGGGTCCTGTGTATAAAATTGGTTATTAACATAATAAAATAATAATTTTTCTCACTCTATATTGCCCTTTGAATAATTTTCAATTTCAGTTTTTTCAGAGACTGGTTCTCATGATTCACAGCTATTAGACAACATTCAAAAAGTACTAAAGAATATGTTTTTGTGGGGAGAAATTTGGGATTAATCAGAGAATTTTATATTTTTCAAAGGCATTCCAGCTTATTCAGATCCCTTTGAATTCTGGGCCCAACAGATAATCCATTGGCAGTGTTTATCCCCAGATATACGCACTTACTGATGGATAAATTCTATAGGATGTCCATCTAGTTTCATATCTTAGTTTAGATGGTAAGCATTCTTTTTTCTTTAAAAGTTTTTTAATTAGCAGAATTAAAATATTTATTATGTATTCTATTACACATGGCTCTGTTATATGCTATAGCATACGATATATATTATTGCTATATATGTTATATATGGGTATATATATTCTATAGCAGTACTATGTAACAGCAAAACTGCCCTGAAGGAATTTACAATCTAAAATGGACAGTATCCATGTAAACACACCGAATAAGACATTTTGTAAAATGAAGAATTTTTTTTGTTTGTTTCTGTAGATATGCCATACTGAAGGAAGTATGAGGGAGGACAGGATCAAAATTAAAGGAGGGAGGAAAATGATTGCATCATGTGATCATATACTCAATGGGAAGCCCTTTGGTAGTTGGAGGTACCCCTAAAAGTTATATTAGGTCACATATATCTTTCCAAGTTTTCCTGCTTGTCTTTTCTTATAGCACAATATTCCATTACAATCATATACCACAACTTTTTCAGCCACTTCCCAGTTGATGGACATCCTCTCAATTTCCAATTTTTTGCTATTATAAACAGAGCTGTTATAATTATTTTGTATAAATAGCTTCTTTTTTAAAAAAAATTTCTTTGAAATATAAACCTGGTAGAGGTATTGCTAGATCAAAGGGTTGTTCAGTTTGGTAACCCCTTGGGCATAATTTCAAATTGCTCTCCAGAATGTTTGGATCAGTTTACAACCTTACTAACAGTGCATTAGTGGTAGAACATCTTTATTTTTTTTATTAAAACTTTTTATTTTCAAAACATATGCATGGATAATTTTTCAACATTGATCCTTACAAAACCTTGTGTTCCAAATTTTCCTCTCCTTCCTCCATCCCTCCCCTAGATAGCAAGTAATCCAATATATGTTAAACATTTAAAATATGTTAAATCCAACATATGTATATATATATTTATATAATAATCTTGCTGCACAAGAAAAGTCAGATCAAAAAGGGAAAAAATGAGAAGGAAAATGAAATATAAGCAAATAACAACAAAAAGAGTAAAAGTGCTATATTGTGATCCACATTCAGTTTCCACAGTCCTCTTTCTGGATGCAGATAGCTCTCTTCATCACATTGGATGATTGGAAATAGCCTCAATAATCTATCTCATTGTTGGAAAGAGCCACGTGCATCAGAATTGATCATCATATAATCTTCTTGTTGCTGTGTATAATGATTTCCTGGTTCTGCTCATTTCACTCAGCATCAGTTCATGTCAGCCTCTCCAGGCCTCTCTAAAATCATCCTGCTGGCCATTTTTTATAGAACAATAATATTCTATAATATTCATATATCCTAACTTATTCAGCCACTCTCCAATTGATGGGCATCCACTCAGTTTCCACTTTCTTGCCACTACAAAAAGGGCTTCCACAAACATTTTTACACATGTGGGTCCCTTTCCCTAGGATATCTTTCTAATGCTTATTTTTCAAGGAGAAGACAAAATAATGTTTTTAAAACTAACCAAGCCTTTTTGGCCTTTAATATTAGGGAAAATATAATTTGACTTATGGCATATTCTAATTCTTTTAGAGAGATTAGTTCTCTGAGAGTATAAACTGGAAAGCAGGTGCTATTCTACTTTGGTAAACAATTTCCTTACTGAGAGTTCTTTATGTAGATACAATTTTTAAAAGGCAAAAATATTTTCAAATTATGTAATATATGATCTGCATTATACGTCATTGTTGTGAAACATAGATACATATATAAAGATCCCTGTGGCCTGCATATTTTAAAATGTAATATTATCTATATTTTATTATATTTTTATTTATTTTGTTAAATATTTCCCAATTGCATTTTAATATCATTTGGGTCTTAGTCTTAATGTTTGACATCTCTTTAAGTGACTTCTTCTTAATGCCATGATTTGGAGTGAAGAGACCTAGATTTAAATACTGGCTTTGACACTTAAGAAACATGTGATCTCTTGGCCAGATCATGGAACCACCAAAGCCTCTATTCTTTCATTTGTAAAAGCAGGGGTGTATTTGTGTGTGTAATTGCTACCTATAGCACATGGTTGTTATGAAGAGAGTGCTTTGCAAAGCTGCTATACAAAAAGTGAGTTATTTATTTAAAAGTCATGCATTAAACAAAGATTACAGTTAACTGTGCAGAGAGCTACACAGTGGCAGGTATGGCTGAAAAGATCCATGTGGGTCCAACCCTTCTTTCTATTGACCAGTGACTATAATGGGAAGCCTGGTTGCTATTTGCAGCTCCATCTCTGACCCCTTCTGGGTAGCTCAAAGGCTTTGCCCTCAAAGAGAAATCCTTTTCCTTATCATCCCTTACCAAATTGGCATTTTAACTGCCATTCTTAAAACCAGTCATCTATGATTGTGCAGTCTTGCCTGAAGCGGCACTTTAGGGAGTCCTTGAAGTGTATCTTCTACTTTCCCTGCTGATGATTGACCCACTTTAGCTCATTGTGTGCCAGGAGCTGCCTGACTGTCCTGCTGTGTGTCTGTAAGTGTGTGATGAGCAGCTGACACATGGAATCATGGGATTCTACAGTAGGAGAGAATTATAGACATCATCTAGTTTGATCTGATGGCTTCTTCTCAAACCTCATTCTTCTTAATTTTATTGATCACCTCTTTCTGGATTTTTGTGCCAGTGCTCTCTTGGTTTACTACCTACAGTTTTGGTTGTTCCTTATGAATCTCCTTTGCTAGATCATCATTCTTGTCCCCATTTCTTAATCATTAATGCCCCCTATGATTTTTGTACTCTACACCAGTGATTACCAAGCTTTTATTTTCTGTATATTTATACTATTAAAAATTATTGTCCAAAGAGTTTTAATGTGGGTTATATTTATAAATATTTACCATATTAGAAATAAAAACTAATTTTGAGTTTATAGACCCTCTGAATGAGTTTCAAAGACCTCTCAGGATCCCCCAGACCACACTATGGAATCACTGCTCTACACTATCTTGATTTCATTAACTACCATGGGTTCTATTATGGGAGAAAGGGAAGAGTTGGGTCACAAGTAGTCATTCAGAGAATGCTGTTAGGTATGTTACAGTGTTTGATTACAGGTAAATAACCTATTCCAAATAAGTTTAAATTTTAAAGAGAGAATATATATATATGTATATATATAAATTTATTGATTTTTTGTATTACAGTTATTTCTAACATATAATCTCCCTACTCATCTAGAAAGCTATTACTTTATGCTGAAAAAGTAAAAAAAAAAGAGAGAGAGAGAGAGAGGAAAAGTAGTTTTCTAAAACTTGTTGTTTGTTCTTCATTCTCGAAGAGGACAATAACATTAGGAGGTGATGACATGACATGCAAATGAATTGGATTTAAATGAGGGAGGGCCAACCAACACACAGATCAGGTCTGATGGTATATGCAATGTTCCATATCCACAGTCCTCCAGCTCTGGGAGTAGATATTTGTAAAGTCTTTCCCTGGAAGCATTTTGCACTCCCTTGACATGAAAATAGACCTAACCTATTCCAAAGAATTTGTTCAATTCTGGAGGATGACAGCTGGATCCCCCAGAAGTAATGACTACTCAATTAAAAGAATGGGGTATGAATTGGGCCATAGAAAGAGTACAGAAAAATCCTTACCAGGTAGCAAAATTTAAAAAAAAATTTAAGTTTAATTTTTTTTTAAACTGGGCTCCAAGAGAGAAATCCACCTGTTTTTTTAAATATCAGATATGAGAGCTGAAGACTTGCAGAAGAGACTTAGCATCATTTTGCATGTGACTCTTAGGCAATTGTGATTGTTTCCAGGGACTGTTGAGTTGTATGAAATCCCCCTAGGGAGATTCTGGTTACAGACAAGTCTGTTTTGCTGAATAATGTGATAGAAGAGACTCTGAGGTCACTATTATGCATTTTAAAACAGAGCCTAGAAAGAAGAGGAATTCTTTGCAAGAAAAAGACCCTTCTTAGCTTTTAGCTTTTTATCTAGGCTTTTTTGTCCCCCTTGAAATTTGAGATTATTTCCCATAAGTAATGTCCCAATTATCCCTCTTTCCTCTGTTCTATCTCCCTTCTCCAAAGGTGCCTTGGGAAAATAAAAATAATGGAAATCTATCAACTTCTTGAAGAGAAAACTTCAAGGAGAAATGAAGGATTGTGATAAAATGATCATAATTAAAAGGTGTTGGTACCTGAGGAAAGAGTACTGACTCTGGGTCAGAGGACCTGGATTCAAATCCTACCTCTAATGATTGATTACTAACTTTGTGATCTTGAGTAAGCTCCTGGGCCCTCAGTGTTATTCTCTGCAAAATCAGGAGGTTCACTTACATGCACTTATGATCCTTATTAGAGTCTTATAGACTGTGACATTCTATACATCTCCATGTCAGTTTACAATTTACAGTATCATTTAATTAATTGATACTGTGTTTCAGCAGATTTGTAGAAGTATACAAAGCCAAGAAGAACAGTTCATTATCAAATGCTGATGAAATAGTGAAGCTTTTTGGCTAAGAGTATTCAGGGATCTCTTCCTCCATCCTCCCTATTTTCTTATTAACTCAGTGTGGGGGGAATAGCTAGTAGGTAATACAGCTAGATAGAGCATTAGGTGTAGGATCCAGTTTTGGCCTTTGGATAATTGTCACTTAAGCTCTTAACCTTAAGCCTCAACTTCCTCATCTGTAAAATTGGAATAATAATAGCTTCCACCTTATAATATTTATAAAACACTTAGTATAGGGCCTTGGCATATAATAAGCATTATATAAATGCTAGCTATTATTGTCATTTTATGTCTTGATTTCTTCTACCTGTAAAATAGAGTTCTTCGGGAAGATGTTATATGGGTACAAAATATGACTTTGTACTGCACTGAAGAAAAACTGTATCTAGAAACTCTGACTCCCTCTCAATTCCGTAGGGTAGGACACCATGAAAAATTGGCAGTCACCCATTCTGCCTCATACATTCTGTTTTATCTGCCACTCAGTCCCCCAAACCTCAAGTATTGTTCACCTACTGCCAACAGAAAATAATTGGGAAAATGTCCATTCAAAATATCTCTACTAAAATTACTTCCCTTCTAGTAAATGCAAGAGCCCAAGACCCCTTGCCTGTTAGCCGACAGTCTGTTTCTTTTTTTAAACGGAGATATTTTTAGTTCTTTCTCTTCCTAATTCTGTCTTTTTTGTTGCTCCTTTCTCTCTCATGAAGCCTTTGGACCCCTTCTCAGAATAATATTTTTAGATGTACAAAATAAAATACATAGGATTACAAAAATCCCAAATTACTTTGGAAAATATTTATCCAAAATATATAAATTTTTTAGAAGTTCATAAACCTCAGCTTAAGAACTCCTGCTCTGGTTCAACACCTTCCTTTTGTAAATGAGGAAAATGAAGTCTAAAGAGACTTAGGGAAAATAATAAATAGGGGGATTTCAGAAAAACCTGGAAGGACTTATATGAATGGGTGCAAAGTGAAGTACAGGGGAACCTTTGTACACAGTAACAGCAACATTATGCAATGATCAACTATGATAGGTTTAGCTATTCTCAGCAATACAATGATCTAAGACAATTCCAAAGGACTCACGATGGAAAATGCTATCGACATCCAGAAGAAGGACTGATGGAATCTAAGTGCAGATCAAAGCATGTTATTTTCACTTCCTTTGTTTTTAAAAAATTTTTTTCCTTTTGTCGTGTTTTTTTTTTTCTTTCACAATGTGACTAATGTGGAAATGCATTTAACATGATTACACATGTATAACCTATATCAGATTGCTTGCACCCTTGGGAAGTGAGGGGAGGAAGGAATATTTTGGAACTTAAAATCTTATTTAAAAAAATGAATGTTGAAAACTGTGTTTACATGTAATTTGAAAAAGTCAAGTACTATTTATATTTTTTAAAAAAAGAAAAGTTTAAAAAAAAAGAGAGAGGATTAGTGTCTTACTCAAGATCATCATGGTAGTCAACAGCAGAGCTGGGATTAGGATTCAGATCCTTTGACTTCAAAATTAAATTTTATTTTCCTTTTTTTTTTTTGGCACATTGAGAAAGTAGTAGGTAGATTGAATATTTTACCTCCAACTCTTCACATATCCCTGCCATATCAACAAATCCTGTAACATTTGCTATATTCTGGTCCCCAACTTAACTATCTCAGCTCTTAGCAGTGTCTGATACATAGTAGTTGCTTAATAAGTCCATATTGACAATAACCCCAAACCTAAGGTCATAGTTGTAAGAAGAGATAATTGTCAGGTGAAGAGTAAAATATTCAGGATTCAGTCAGGAAAAGAGCATGACAGAGTTGCCATTATAGTATCATTTTATACTGAAAATCCAATTTTTTTTACCTGTTAGCTCTCTTAGTGATGATTGTAGCCATTTTGCTGAATAGCCAACTGTGCTCATCTGGCTGATGTAGAGAATCTCTGGAAAGCAAGCATGATGTCAGTGAGAGAACATCGGTTTGTTTTGTAGTTTTGGCTCTTTCATCATCTTATATGGGACCTTAAACCAGTTGCACTTTGTTTTCAGTCTGGGATCATAAGTTTGAAATATAGAAGGGTCCTTAGAAATCATCTGGTTCAATCTTTTCATTTTACAGATGGGGAAAAGGAGACCTAAACAACTGAAATAACATTTACAAGTTCTAGATATTAAGTCAAAGAGCTGGTAGTATTCAAGCCCTGGTCTTTTGATTTCTTGTTGCAGTATTCTTTCTACTGTTAGTGCTGCCCTGTAAAGAAATACATGTATACTTGAGATAGATTGATAGATAGATCGATCGATAGAAAGAAACACACACTATAAAGAAATGAGATTGGACTAGGTGATCGCTAAAGTGCTTTCCAGTTGTGATGTTCTAATACCTTGAGAACAATGACTGCTTGCACATAGTAGGTACTTAATAAATACTTGCTGGTTGACTGATTATTAGTGTTACTAATGTCAGTGTTGATGTTAGTAATATCAATAAGATGATGATCCTATATTTTTGTAACAAGGAGTCATGTAATTGTTAGGGTGCTCCATTTAAAGCCAAAAAGGCCTGGTCATGAAGAGCTGAGATCAACTCAGCCTCAGACACTGACTAGCTTTGGGAGAGGAGTTTTGATCAATAAAAATTACCAAGAGATCAAGACACATTACTCAAAGGAAGGAGCTTTATTGTCATAAAAGCAGATAGAACCAAGCAGTGTTAGGGACTGGTTGGTTAGAGGAAGTTGTCTTAGAGGAAGCTGTCTGTGATGGAAATTTATAGTCAATGGTTATCTTCTTCCATTAGAGAAGGAAATGATACACCACTCCAGTAACTTTTTCAAGAAAATACCATTTGGGTTTGCAAGGAGTCAGACATGACTAAACAACAGCAATAAAAATGTTAGCTATCATTATAATTTTGAGGTTTTTATGTAGTAGATGTTTAATAAATATCTATTGAGACTTGTGATGGAGAGAGTCATCTGCATCCCTAGAGAGGACTGTGGGGACTGAATGTGGATCACAACATGGTATTTTCACCTTTTTTTGTTGTTGTTTTCTTACTTTTTTTCTTCCTCCTTCTTTTTCCTTTTTGATCTGACTTTTCTTGTCCTGGCCCATTAATCATGATATATGTTCAAGACTTAGCTTAACACTTACATCCAGAAAGAGGACTATTGGAACTGAATGTGAATCACAAAATAGTTTTTTCACCTTTTGCTTGTATTTTATTTTCTTTCTCATTTTTTCCTTTTTGATCTGATTTTTCATGTGCAGCATAAATATAGAAATATATTTAGAAGAATTGCACATATTTAACCTATATTGTATTATTTGCTGTCTAGAGGAGAGGGTGGGGTGAAGGGAGGGAGAAAAATTTGGTACATAAGATTTTGCAAAGGTGAATGTTGAAAACTATCTTTGCATATATTTTGAAAATAAAAAAGATATTTAATTAAATATTAATCAAATTAATTTATTAATTACTAAAATTTAATTAAATAAAATATTAAAAATAAACGTTTATAGATTATTTGCTAGACTAGAAAATATATGTAGTTTCTTCCCTATTACCTATGAATCTTTGGCTGCATTTAAAAATTTTTTCTTCTAGGATAATTTATTATTGATTATTAAAAATTAATTAAACACTAAAAATTAAAAATAAATAAATAAATGCTTATAGATTGATCACTAGATTTGAAAATATATGTAGCTTTTTCCCTATTACCTATGAATCTTTGACTGCTTTAAAAATTTTTTCCTTCGGGGGCAGCTAGGTGGTGCAGTGGTTAGAGCACCAGCCCTGAAGTCAGGAGGACCTGAGTTCAAATCTGGTCTCAGACACTTCCTAGCTGTGTGACCCTGGGCAAGTCACTTAACCCCAATTGCCTCAGCAAAAAAAAACAAAAAAAATTTTTTTTTCCTTCTAGGTTAATTTATTATTAATTATTAAAAATTAATTAAAATAATATTTAAATTATAAATAAATGACTATAGATTGATTGATAAACTAGAAAATATATGCAGTTTCAGGGCAGCTAGATGGCACAGTGGATAGAGCACCAGCCCTGAAGTCAGGAGGACCTGAGTTCAAATCTGATCTCAGATACTCAACACTTCCTAGCTGTGTGACCCTGGGCAAGTCACTTAACCCCAATTGCCTCAGCAAAAGTGTGTGTGTGTAGTGAAAACATAAACAGTCCTCTCTAGGGATGCAGATGACTCCATCAGAGGTCTCAATAGATATTTATTAAGCATCTACTATATAAAACCCTCAAAATTATAATGATAGCTAACATTTCTATTGCTGTTGTTTAGTCATGTCTGACTCTTTGCAAACCCAAATGGTGTGTATATATATGTATGTATGTATGTATATAGTTTCTTCCCTATTACCTATGAATGTTTGGCTGCATTAAAAAAATTTTTCCTTCTAGGTTAATTTATTAATTATTAAAAATTAATTAAGTTAAATATTTAAATTATAAATAAATTGCTATAGATTGATTGCTAAACTGGAAGATATACGTAGTTTCTTCCCTATTACTGTGAATCTTTGCATTAAATTTTTTTTTCTTCTAGGTTAAAGACTCCTGGGCCAGCTATACAGCGAGGCCCTAGTTCAGAGCAATCATGACAACAGCTATCTTGGAACGCCTCAGCACACTCTCGGTCAGTGGGCAGCAGCTCCGTCGCCTGCCCAAGCTCCTGGAGGATGGTCTTCCCAAAATGCCTTGTACCGTCCCAGAAACCGATGTGCCCCAGCTCTTCCGGGAGCCCTACATCTACACTGGCTACCGCCCCACAGGCCACGAGTGGCGCTACTACTTCTTCAGCCTCTTCCAGAAACACAATGAGGTGGTCAATGTGTGGACCCACCTGCTGGCAGCCCTGGCTGTCCTCCTGAGGTTCCAGGCCTTTGCCGAGGCCGAAGCTCTTCCGTGGACCTCGGCCCACTCCTTGCCCCTGCTCCTCTTCATCTTGTCCTCCATCACCTACCTCACCTGCAGCCTCCTGGCCCACCTGCTGCAGTCCAAATCAGAGCTGTCCCACTACACCTTCTATTTTGTGGATTACGTCGGGGTGAGCGTCTACCAGTATGGCAGCGCCCTGGCGCACTTCTTCTACAGCTCCGACCCAGCCTGGTATGAGCGGTTCTGGCTTTTCTTCCTGCCGGCGGCCGCCTTCTGCGGCTGGTTGTCGTGCGCCGGCTGCTGCTATGCCAAGTACCGCTATCGGAGGCCTTACCCAGTCATGAGGAAGATCTGCCAAGTGGTGCCGGCGGGGCTGGCCTTCATTCTGGATATCAGCCCCGTGGCCCACCGAGTGGCGCTGTGCCACCTGTCCGGCTGTCAGGAACAGGCTGCCTGGTACCACACCCTGCAAATTTTCTTTTTTCTGGTCAGTGCCTATTTCTTCTCCTGTCCGGTCCCAGAGAAATATTTCCCAGGCTCCTGTGATATTGTGGGTCATGGCCATCAGATCTTCCATGCCTTTTTGTCGATCTGCACCCTCTCCCAACTGGAGGCCATCCTCCTGGATTATCAAGGACGGCAGGATATCTTTCTGCAGCGCCACAGCCCTCTCTCTGTCTATCTGGCCTGCCTCTCTTTCTTCCTCTTGACTGCCTGTAGCGGTATTACTGCAGCCCTCCTAAGGCGCAAAATCAAGGCCAGACTGACCAAGAAGGATTCCTGAGGGTGGCAAGTCGGGAGTTGTATGGTTTCTTGGAAATTTGCTTGGAAAAACAAAACAAAACAAAACAAACAACTCTAAAAAGGGTGGGGGGAGAAGATTGAAAAAAAATTTAAAGAACTGTACTTTAAATTAAACTTTATTTCTAAGTATGAGCTTATGGCTGTAGCAATTGGAAAACTTAAAAGTCTTTTCTTATTTTAATAATGGGAATACTTCTTTTCCTTCAGTGATACATCCTCAGATGGCACAGTTAGGGCAGGTTCCGTCATAACTCCGAGTCAAGGAGAACCCAGATTGACTGGTCCTAATTGGGCAGAGTTTCAACTCCAAACTCCTCAGGCTAGAACCCTCAGAATAAAAGGGATTTAATACCGAACTGGATAAAATGCTGAGTGAAATGCTGTCTTAAAAGGTGGAATGATCTCAGAGCACTTTTTCAAATGAATTTAGAACACCAAGGGCCCAGAGATCAATGATCAAAACCTTTAAACACATTGAATTATTTGGTTCTTCTGATTTTTTTCTTTTTCTTCCCTCACCCACATTTAGGCCCCGTTCTCAGGATGACTGTCAACTGCTTGGGGCTAGGACATTCATCCAATTCTGAAGTATACATGGGGACAGAAAGGACTATATATCAATTATATTTTCCCAAACTGGAGTCTGCAGACACATTCAGAAAATCATGTGTTCTGATATTCATTCAGCCTCAGTGAAATGCTAAGAATGGCTACGAGGGCCTTGCTCTCCAAAAAGTATTTTGGTGGGCACTGTTCTTTTGCATTCCAACTTACTTTGGAGAAAATAATCATAATTGTTTTTAGGCTATGAAACCTATGAGTTGAACAGGGAATCTGCTCTCATCTTTAACAAGCCAGATTCTGACTTGTGGGAGGATGAGCTGTTTCCATATTTTTCTCATTGATTTGGAGAACACTTGGGGCCCCGTCAAGACATTATTTTTCCTACTTTATCAGCTCCTCAAGTAAATCACCCCAGCCCATTGAGGGAACTCATAAAAATAGTCTACAGAGGATCTCCAAGTGAGTAGTAAGTCTGCTTTGTCCTGGAACAAATCATCCAGAATTGTTCTGGGTATCTAAGAAGAGTCCATATATATTATTCCTAGGTTTGAACACATATGGGTTTTATTTCCCATAAAAAACAAACTTCAACTAGAATTGCTCTACAGAATGGAAGATTCCTGTGGTATGTATCAGGACGGGCAACACTCACTGAGAACTTTACATGATCCAGAGTAGCTTAGATCTCTGGCACAGCCATGAAATCCTTCCTTCTTAGAAGCCACCAATTCTCTTTCAGCCTATATAAGCAATTGTCAAGCTTAATGATGAGTCATTCTGTTCTCCTCTCATTGAAATTTATGTTTACAAGCTCTAACTCTTTTTTTCTTGGTCAGCCTTCAAGGTTCATTTCCATTGGGCCCAAAATATTTCTTTAAATTTTTTAAAACTATTATTTCATTAAGTCAGAGAAATTTCCTACTGGGGAAACTCGCTCTACTACTAAAGAACTTGTCTATTATTTTTTATTTTACTTAGAAAGTTGTCTAGTACACTTAGAAGCCCAAAGTCACACAAGTCGGTATGTGTCAGGAGCAGGACTTGAATCTCCAGTCTTCTGGACTCAAAGCCAATCTAGCTCACTTTTTGCTGGGCCAAGCTGACTGTTGTTTGAATTTAGTGCCTTATAAATTCAAAAGTATTCATTGTTTTCATATTTGACCAGGTGGTAATTTTCCTTTTAGAGATTAAGTCAATAAAGCCAAGGAATATTTCATTCTCCCAATTAGCAAATAAAGAAAGTAGGAAAAGGCTGGATATTGTTTTTCAACTTGAAAGACCCCAAAAATGTTCAAGAAAACTTCATTATTACATATATTATTTGATCATAAGAAATCCCAAATTTATGTTACCTTTCAACCAATTGGATATCTCATGGTTGAACTTTAAATTCCAGAGAATTTCTGAAACGAGTTTCTCAAATAATATATTTAGTAGCTGTGATATCCAATACAAATAAAGCCAAATAAACTGAATAGGCTTGAGCTAAGTCTACACTGAAAAAAGTATGCAAACATATAGAGCAAGCCTGGTTTCAGTATTGCCATTTGATCCAAAAACTAGATGATGGGGAAGTATTATTGATGATACCTTAAAAAACTTTATTTTTTAAAGAATTGGAATGAAGAGAATTGTCTTTTGACTAAGTCAATTCTTGTGATTGACCTGTGGTTCTGTTCAATACCAAAGATCTTTACACTAAGGTCAGATGTTTACAAAAGGAGAATGGAAGGCAAAGGATTCCAATATTGCTGAGATGGAAAAGATATTTCAGAATATCACTGATCAACATTTAGTGCAGGAGTCAGGCTAGAGATAGAAAGGAAAAGAGAGATTATTAACTTATTAAGGGAATTTGTACTAAGTAGTGTGAATGCAAATACAAGGAAGACAATCCTTTCCCTCAAAAAGCTTACATTCGAATGGAAAGGTAATACATAGAGAAGAACTGGAAAGGGGAAGGAAGGATGTACAGACTGCATGGAAGTGGCCCTCCTAATAGGCAAGATAATGTGAAAGGCCTCCCTATCAGAGTTCAGTGTCTAGAATCTAGTGAAATTCAGTTTTCTAGTACCCAGAGAGATTGGGATAAGAGACAGAGCAGTCAATGTGATGATGGAGAAGAGATAGTAGCTTTGCTCTGGATACATTCAAAGTGTGCCTTGGTTACTTCCATATGTTATGACACAACTTATTTAAGATTTATTCTCCTATTCATGTATTTTTACCAGCCATCTGTTTTAAATGCTATGATCATGTGACATTTCTAGAGCCAATTAACTCTAAATGATTATCATGAAAGGGAAATATAATTAAGGCAGTCTAGGTTCATCTCAGAGGCTTAAAGAAGACCAGAGCAGTGAGCTCTAAGTATTAGATTCCAAAGAGAGTGAGTTTAAGTGGACAATAATGCACAGTCAATTCAGAGTATGAACATTAAGAGCCCAAGACTGTTGATAAATCTTTTTAGTTCTTGTCTGAGATATACTTCCACCTAGTGGTGTTCTGAAAATCAACTTTCTGAGTTCCTCTGTACATTTGGACCCCATCTCTTATCTTGAATGAGTCTGTTATCCCCATGGCTTAGGATTGGGTGATTAAAAAAATAGATAAGATTAGAGAAAGAGTTATTGAGTCATTTCAGTCATGTCCAACTCTCTGTGACTCCATTTGGGGTTTTCTTGGCAAAGATACTGGAAATGGTTTGCCCTTTTCTTCTCCAGCTCATTTTACTGATGAGGAACTGAGGCAAACAGGGTTAAGTGACTTGCCCAGGATCACACAGCTAGTAAATGTCTGAATCTGGATTTGAACTCAAGTCCACCTGACTACTTACTATCTGGCACTTTATCCAGTATGCACCTAGAAAGAGGAACCACTCTTAATGGGGTGTACCTCTAAAAAGCTTACCACAGAAGGCTAGAAAATTGACAGAGGCAGCTGCTCTTTACCCCAGTACACTCTAAGTTGTGGGGTTTTTTTTGTATGGGTACTAGCTTTTTTAAAAATTTTTAAGTTATAATCACACATCTTATAAGATCTTAAGCAGTAGAAAAAGAATCTAGGATTGCTTAGTCATTAAATTGTATGAGTTTGCCAATTATCATTAAAGGGCTCTTCGAGCTTTAAGCCCCATAATACTAATCTTTTATTGTTAAAAGAAATGTTAAATGCATTCCACACATTGCATTGCCCATGTGGGGATCCCAGTTGCAGTCCTAGGGTGAAGAGGAACACTAATACATTGGAGCTTCTAGCAATAGAGAAGTGGGGATCCTGATCTGTTTCAAGGCAGAAAAGGGTACCTATGGATGCTCACAGAACAGAGCATAGGCCAGGAAAAAAGCTGTGACCAGACTTCTCCCTAGATTGAACCACCTCTAAATAACTGAAAATTTATAACCCTTTCCCCTTCCCCTGCCCCAGAACTAGCTCTGAAAACAAGAGAACAAAAAACCTGAAGCTTGGGGTAGTATCCTGTCCACTCCAGAAGTAGAGCCAACTTTAACATAAAGCTAAAGTAAAGAAATAACCTGGAAAGTGAGCAAACAAACAAAAAAGAAGCATAGAAACCAAAAAAAAGGCCATAGAAAAATCACTATGATGACAGGGAAGATCCAAATACAAGCTCAGAAGAGGATAACAATGTCAAAATGGCTACGTGCAAAGCCTCAAAGGGAAAAAAGTGAATTTGTTTCAGGCCTAAAAGATTTATAGCAAAAACTTAAAAAGGATTTTTTAAAATCAAATAAGAGAGGTAGAGGAAAAATTGGGAAAGGAAATGAGTGATGCAAGAGAATCATGACAAAAAAAGCTAACAGCTTAGAGAAGGAAATGAAAAAAAAATACAAAAAAAAAATTATTGAAGAAAACAGTAAAATTGGCCAAATGGAAAAACTCACTGAAGAAAATAGTTCCTTAAAAATTGTATTTGGATTGAATTATTTGCTGTCTAAGAGAGGAAGTAGAGGGAAGAAAGGGAGAAAAAAATTGAAATACAAGGTTTTACAAAGGTGAATATTGAAAACTTATCTATGCATATATTTTGAAAATAAAAAGCTAAAAAATTGTAATTGGGCAAGTGTAAGCTAATGACTTCATGAAGCATCAAAAAAATAATAAAGATGAAGCAAAAAAAAATGCTGGAGTTGGAATTAAAAGATTTAGGTTTAAATCTTGGCTCTGCCACTAGCTGTGTGACCTTGGAAACATCATTTAATTTCTCTGGGCCTCTGTTTCCTCAACTTGAAAATGAGGGGAGAAGTAGGAGAATGGAATGACACAATCTTTTCCAGCTTTAAATATATACTCCTGTGATCCTATGAGCTGTATGTGTCTATTTGTGAAGAAAAGATGGGACTATATAGCCTCTAAGATCCTTCCCAGTTCTAAATCTGTGATCCTATGAAAATTAAATCCTTTCCACAGGTTTACCTTGCTTTTGGCAAGTGGATACACTTAAAGCAAATAGTTTCAAATTTAGAACATTTGGGTGCAGCCCTTGCAATTTCAACTAGTTTCCCTAGGTGGCATGCTTTTCTTAGAAAATCCTCTCCATCAACTATTCAAATCAATCTTTCCTCTGATCATTTTGTTCAGTTATTAATCAACAAGCATTTACTTGTCATCTGTGTACTGGGCATTGTATGGACACTGGGAATACAAATAAAACAGTTCTGGAATTCTGTTTATACATGTATACTTATGTGAACAACTTATTAAAGAAAATGTTTTGGTATTTTTCCTGTGACG
Organism: Myrmecobius fasciatus; assembly: GCA_023553655.1. NCBI lineage: Eukaryota > Metazoa > Chordata > Mammalia > Dasyuromorphia > Myrmecobiidae > Myrmecobius > Myrmecobius fasciatus. The sequence goes on along the minus strand of JAJPUD010001156.1, from coordinate 163,582 downwards.
ATTTAAAGTCATTTTATCTATTCTACAATTTGAGTTAGTTTTCTTTAATCATAGAAGTCATTCATTAAACAAGGATTTGTCAAGCATGTATTATGTACAAAGGACTGTGCTAGGTACTGCTGAGACAAAGATACCTGAAAAAGTCCTTTCTTTCAAGTAGTTTACATCTTATTGAGAGTCAGTGGTGAGAATAGTTTAGAACTCAATTTGTAGCCATTCAGAAGAAGGGGAGAAAAATGCTGTCAGAAGGACAGGACTCGGTTTTTCTTCCCTCAAATTTCTAATAAGAGGGTAATTTTTAACAAAAAAAAATTGTATGTTTATAAGAATCTATAGGAAAGCCAGGAAAATAAGTCTTGAGATCTTTCCATCAGAATTGGAAATCACCATTTGTTTAATCTAGAGAAGAATAAACTTGAGGGTTGCTGTAAATATGATAGCCATGTTCATTTGAAGGGTATCACAGGAAAGAGAGAGTATACTTGTTCAATTTGCCTCTAGAAAACATACTAGGAGCAAGGGTCACAAGTTAGAAAGAGACAGATTCTAGCTTGACAAAAGGAAAACTTCCTCAAAGTACTATCCCCAAATGGAAGACTATTTTAATAGGCAGTGGGTTCCTCCTCACTAGAATTCTTTGAATTTCTTGCATAGGCCTTCTAATTCCAAAACCAATATTTTTGCTTTCTTTCTTTTCTCACTTTCCTCAATAATTAAGGAACAGTCAAATTTTTTAATGGCCAATTGGAAGGGAACTAGTCTTTATGTACTTCAGCAAATCTATGACCTTATCAGCATGAATATTTCTTACTATAGAATGTATCATAGTTCATTTCTGCTGTCTCATCACTGACCTTCTGTAAAAGACATCAAGGCAGTCTGCCAAAGTGATGAACGTGCTGGATTTGGAGCCAAATAACATTCACTGGCTGTGTATTACTAGTCAAGTCATTTAACCTCTCTGGGCTTCAGATTCTTCATCTCTCTTCTGTAAAATGATAGTTTGGGACCCAAGGACTGCTAAGGTCTATCCCAGCTGTGAATCTATGAACCTTTCATGGTAGATTCACCCAATTCTACCTTGAACTCAGGCAGAATTGTTCTTTGAGTATTCAGGTGATACTCTGCTATTCATAACTCTGGCTCCTTGATCTTCCTATATTCTTTCTAAGCATCCATGTCATAAGACCTTTACCTTTTCTTATACCATTTCTATGGTGCCAGTGGTCTTTGGTACTATGCTCAAGCCCAGTAATGCTTTGCAGTCATCTCTAATTTTAGTTCTTCAGTGATTATGATGTTAGACAATTAATAATATCACCAATAGATATTTTATAGATTGGTATGAGTTGTAAAATAATATGAATTGGCTTTGTATCTAAAGGAATTTTTGAGGTCTCTATAACATCATAATGATATTTCTATCTAAAGGACTCATTATATAGACAGGAAGAAAAACTAGCTCATGAGTATGTTGCAGAGATAAAGTTCATTCAGGTATGAGTTGGACATTATGACCTCTGAGATCTCTTCGGATTCAGATATTGTCTGAATCTGAAATCTTTTTTTAGGAACTAGAAAATGCAGTTATCATATGATTATCATAGGAGTAAAAATGCAAACTTTCCATTCAAGTTATAGGCAAACAAAAATAGTTAAATGAAACTCTCCCCTTACTAGCGAGAGAAATTATTATTAACTAATGATTTGGGGAGATCCAGAGTTGCCCCTTTTGTCTAAAGTCCTGATTTTAAAAGTTCAGTCTCTTGAAGGATATTACTGATAATACGATTGAACTAACTTTCTTGTTCAGACTTCACCCAGATGGAGAAACCATAGTATTCTATTCAAGTTTGGGTGGGGATAAATTCTTTGAATAAATTGGAAAAGGCTGAGAGTAATTTATGAAATAAATAACAAAGTTTAGTGCCTCATTATAATATTCATTCTTATTAATTGTTAGCCAAAGTTGGAATTCTGGAACCTCCCTTTTCCAGTAAAAATATAAGCCACGAGCTTGCCACCATAACTATCTTTCTCTTAAAAGAGAGGTGGTCACTATAATAAAAATGATTAAATTACCAGAAAATATGTCTCTCAAGACTAAGTATTCACTAATTTTAAAGTTATTTTAGTACTTAAAAGCCTAATGTGTGCCAATGATTGTGTGAAGCATTAGCAATACAAAGAAAGCCAAAAAAAAAAAAAAAATAGCCTCTATTCTAAAGAGGGATACAACATGCAAACAAACTACAGATAAGGTATCTACATGATAAACTGAGGATACTTTCAGAAGAAAGGCATTAGGGTTAAGGATGGCTGAGAGATGCTTCTTGAAGAATATGAGACTTTAGCTTAGACTTGAAGACAGCTAAAGAATAGAGGAGATAGACATAAGAAAGGAGAAAATTCCAGGATGGGGGACAGTCAGAGAAAATGCCCTATTTTCAAAGATGGAGTGTCTTGTGATAGGACCAGCAAAGGGAATAAGGTATAAAAAGTTTGGAAAAGTAGGAGGGGACAAGATTTTATGAAGAATTTTAAAAGGCAAATAGCATTTTACATTTCATCTAGGAGGGAATATGGAGCCATTGGGGTTTATTGAATGGCAGCGTGACATGGTCACACCTGTACTTTAGGAAGATGAATTTAATGACTAAGGGGAAGATATGAGGATAGAAAGAGATCTGAATTAGCCTGAAAGTGGATTTCCCTATTTCAGTAGTTCAGGTGTGAAGTAAGGAGGACCCATGCTAAGGTGCTGGCAGTATCGCAATAGAGGAGATAAATAAAAGAAATTAGGAAGATAGAAATGGCAAAATTTGACAACTGAGGGGTTTTAAGGAGTAAGAGTGAAAAGGTATGGGTGACACCGAGGTTGTGAGCCTTGAGTAATAGAATATTAGTACCTTAGATAAGTAATAGGAAAAGTAGGAAGAAGACAGGATTTGAGGAAAAGATAATGAGTTTTGTTTTGGATCTGTTGAGTTTAGGTTGTTTGCAGGACATCTAGTTGGAGATGTCTGGTAAGAAAATAAAGATGAAAGACTGAAGATCTGGATAGAGATTAAAGCTAGATAACTCAATCTAAGAATTATTAGGATAGAGATGATCCCTGGATGGATCAAGAGAAAGAAAAGAGGATTTAGGACAGGGTCTTAAGGAATTTTTATGCTTAGTGCACCTGGCTTGGATGAAGCCTTAGCAAAGGAGAAAGAAGTGGATAGACAGGTAGGAGAACCTGGAGAAAGCTGTGTCATGAAACCTAGAGAGACAGTGTCAAAGGGTGCAGACATGTCAAGAAAGGACCACACATGGGGCACAACTGGCTATTCACTGGAAGCTGGGAGCCAGAAGATTTCAGTTCAGGTCTCACTTCTGACATTCACTTGCTGAAATTCTAGGCAAGTAAACCTCTCAGTGCTCTAAGCACTTGGCTAAAACCAGATTGCAATGAGGATGTCAGCCTGCTTTGGTACAGGGAGTTACCTCATCTGGGAGATCCCTACATTAATGTTATCACAAATCCAGTCTCTACACAAAATTTTGCTATTTAACCTTCATTCTCCAAGAGAACCAATGACAGCATGAAGGTGACATCTTGACTCAAATGGGAATTGGACTAAAATGAAACAGAGCTACAACTCACTGTTACCTTCAACCTGGTTGAGCCCATCTGCAGAGACAGTTTTACTAGGGTATGGCTCCCACACATGCTGTAGAGCTTCTTGGAGCCAAAGTACTGACAAACTACTGACACAATCCCCTAAATAGGAAAAATTCTATAAAGTTTGCTAGAAAGCACTTCCTTAGTGATTATAGATATTATGATTTCTTTTTATGAACTGATGGGGAATTATGACATATTTTATTAGTTTTGCTAGATACATGCACATAAGATACATATGTAGACAAGGTGGTAAGGAAGGGAAAAAAAGGAACAAACCTTTATTAATCATCTGCTATGTACTAGCCACTATGCTTAGGGTTTTACAGATATTAGAGATCAATCTCATTCACTGTTTTGCAGATAATGTCTATGAAGTGAAAACAAATTCATTTTTAGATTTCAATTCTGTCACTGGTAGAATGCAAAGACCTAAAATAATCCACCAATTGACCTTACTCTTATAAGATTAGCTACTTTATCAGCTCAATCTCACTTTGGTAGTTTTTAATACACCTCTATCCATTGGTCCCTTTACATCAAAAAAGACTAAGATCTTGGCAACTGTTCCTGTTAACCTCCTGGCAAACAGAGGGAGAAGAAATGGAAGCAGGGTCAGATTTTATATTCTGGAGATCAAAGATCACTGTAGATAGCAACCGGTAGCCATAATGTTAAGACATTTCTTAAGAGGGAAGCTATGGCAAATTTGAACAGCATACTAAAAAGAAGAGACATTACCTTGCCTACAAAAATCCACATAGCCAAAGGTATGGTTTTTTCAGTGACAATGTATAACTGTCCAAAGGGCTATGAAACTATGGGTATCCTTTGATCCAGTAGTATCTTTTTTGGGTCTGTAACCCAAAGAGATAAGAGGAAAAGGACCCACATGTGCAAAAATGTTTGTAGTGGCTGTTTGTGGTAGAAAAGAATTGGAAAATGAGTGGATTCCCATCAGCTGAATAAGTTATGGTAGATAAAAGTATTAGAATATTATTGTTCTGTAAGAAATGATAAACAAGCCGATTTCAGAAAAGCCTGGAAAGACTTACATGAACTGATGGAGTGAAATGAGCAGAACCAGGAAAATGTTGTACATGGCAATAAGATTGTGTGATGATCAGCTATATAGATTTCTTGGCAATTTAGTAATTGGCAATTCCAATAAACTTGGGATGAAAAAAAATGTTATCCACGTCCAGAGAGAGCACTATGGAGACTAAATGTGGATCAAAACATACTATTTTCACTTTTCCCCCCCTTTTTCTGAATTCTCTCAACAAGACTCATATGGAAATATGTAAAAAAGAAATGTATATACCCAGAGAGAGGGATGTGACATGTGGACCACAACATAACATTTTCATGTTCTCTACTGAGGTTTGCTTACATTGTATTTCCTTTATCGGATTATTCTTTCTTGTAGATAGGATTTCTCCTGCACAAAAAAGTGATGTGTGGTAATAACTATACATATATTCGATCTCTTAAGTATTTTAACATAATTAACATGTAGTGGATATCCTGCCATCTAGGGGAGAGGTGGGGAGTAGGGGGGAAAAATTTGTAACAGAAAGCTTTGTAAGGGTTAATGTTTAGGAATTACCCATACATGTTTTGCAAATAAAAAGTATTAATAAAAAATGTATATATAACAAAAAAATTTAATGTATGACCATGAAAGTTGAGCAGCACAGCAAGAAAATAAAATCAGCCAATACTTAAATTAATTCAAATTATTCACTGGAAGCTTAATTATTTTTGGCTATATGATAAGATGGAACTCACTGGAAAAGACCTTAATTTTGGAAAAGACTAAAGACAAAAGGAAAAGGATAAGACAATGAGATGGATGGTGTCATGAAAGCCACAAACATGAGTTTGGATAAATTTTAGGCAATAGTGGAGGATGAATATCTATGGCATGCTATGGTCCATGGGTCTCCGAATCATACTTGACTGAATGACTGAACAGTGTTAGAGGACCAATAGGTTCATTTCCCAGTAGTTTTCCAAACCACTTTAAGTGCTTCAAATAAATTCCCACCCACCCCTAAATATAGCCTCCAATTATTTTCATTCTGCCATTTCCATTTTTCCCCAATTGGATTAGTTCTGATTCCAAAATAGAATGGGATATCTTATCTGCAAGAATAGAAGTGAGGAAATACAGATCCCCTTTCCTTTACTATACTCTTAAGGTACAGAGATCCAAGATAGGAGTAAAACAGGAAGAATCGAACACTTTTTTTTGAGAAGGTACTAGGAATGACTTTTTAACCAAATACTGAATTCTGGACAGGATCATGTTACTTTAAAGATTCCTCCTTTTAGGCTTCCTGTAGTTCAATCTGAACTTTTGACAGCCTGAAAAAAATTGATTTTCTTCTCCCCACCCCCCAAAGGAAAAAAAAAATTCTTACTACTTTGACTTGTCTACATATGATTTAGCTATCTCATCTTTCAGGGATTTATGTTCATCTTATAAAGTATAAGAACTCTAGTATAAATTCTCCTTTAATAATCTACCTTTATTAAGCCAAAGACTACAAAAGCACCTTTATGCTACTTCAACACCCCTGTGAGGTCACACAGAAGAAAGTTAGACAAAATCAGCTGCTTAATTTTTTTTATTATTTTTAGAAGAAAAAAAAAACATTACCTCCTTCCTTCTTCTACCCCCCCCAAAAAAATTCCTAAATTGCTTTTCAGTATTTTAAGATTCTCATTAAAAATACCTCACTTGAAAAGTGAAAGGAGGAACCCAAATTGAGATTTCTCTTCTCATCTTCATCTATTCAAATATTTCAGGTATCTTTGGCCAACTAAAAGCCTAAAGAAGAAATTAGGGAACTTTTAACAGAACCAAACTATCTTTACAATGCTAGTCCTGTAATACAGACAAAATCAAAACAAAAACAAAAAAACCCAAAACATACATGTTCATGGCCAGGATGGGTTGTGAAGAAGTCAGTTTTCCACTTTTTCTTGGGAAGAGAGTTCTGAAATAATAACTTCAGAGATTTGCCTCAATTCTGTGAGCAGGAAGTCCATGACTTCACATTCTTCCAGAGTCTTACAGCAGACAATTTCTTTCTGGTGTCTTCGGTGAATAGACACCATTTTCTCTATCTCCATATTTTTCACCTCAATTCGTCTTTTCTGGAATAGCTTGCCAATTTGGGCTGCCATGGCAGCCTGAAGGAAGAGTTTTTTCAACATCTTTTCCCACATTTCTCTCTTCTCAATTATTTTCAATGACTTTTTTGCTGACAATATTCGAGCCTCTGCCAACTCCACACACTTCTCCAATAATGTCCACCAGTTTTCAGCCAGACTCAGAGAAATATACTCCAACTCACTGGCTTCTTTTTCTCTAGGACTCTTTGGTCCCTGGGCTACTGCCCATGAACTCCTAAAAGCTGCTTCTCTAGAAGCTTTCTTGACCAGTTCCCCCACTTCTCGAGCCAGGTTCTTACTTCTCCTGATCAATGCTATCTTAATTTTGACTTGGCTCTGACAGTTCTCAATTTCTTTACGCATGGCACACCTCTTGTAAAAAAAGACTTTTGTTAGATTTTTCAGATTCTCAGTAATGTCTTTGATCTGAATTACCTTCTTTTGGCACTTTTTGATGACCCTAACCATCCACAGGATTAGATTGAAGTGAGCTTTTGCCATTTTGATCATCTCACTTTCCATTCTGTTAAGGAAATATACAAATCCCCCCATTTTGGCGACCAGTGCCCTAGTTTCTTCTGCCAAAATAATTTCCATTGATGATGCACTGCCACTCATTGCGGTCATCTAGAAAAGATCAACACTTAGTTAATTTGCTAAAAGAGAAAAATAGTACTCACATGTGACTGGGGGAGGCAACAGAAGAATTTCATGCTTTCGTAACCCCATTTAGTTCAATTAAAAAAAAAATTTTTTTGCAAGTGGGTGGGGTTTGGAATCCAAAGACCTGGTAGTATAGGGGATAGAGAACTGGGTTTATAGTCAGAAGGACCTAAGTTCAAATCTTACTTTGAATGTTTACTAGTATTTCTCCCTTTCCCCAAGGACCTCGAAACTCACCTTTCTAGGGAGTTGGAATAGTTTTTACCCACTTCCTGGTCAGTAAAGAGAAGCTACTTGGACTGCCTTGGACCAAAGCTCAAAGAGAGGACTTAAAAGTAGATATTTCAGGTGAATGGAATGCTCTCATTAGCAACTTGAGGAACCAATCAAATTTCCTGTCTTTGGAAATTCACTTTGTAAGAGATGAGAAAAGGAAAAGTTTTGCCTATCAAAGAGCAGAACCTTTACTCTAAAATCCTCAACCCAAACTCCCAAAATTATAGCAGCCCTGTCTCCCCCTTTCTTCCCCCCAACACAGAGGCAACACTAAACCAGGGATGAGCCAACTTTTTTTTTTAAGTGTGGACCATCAACTCACAGAAAACATTAATTAAAACAATCAAGCAATCCTATAGTCCTTAGCTGATGTTTTCTGAAGGTCAGTTTTAATCAATTAAAAAATAAAATGCTTCCAGTTCCTGTACTAAAGCCTATCCTATCTCAGCATTCAAGTACTAAAATTCCACTTCTATTTTTTTCCTTTTCCTCTTTCCATACTCACCCTTGCAGGTATTTACATTTTTCTCAATTTCCCACCCCACTTTCTAGAATTGTACAGGATTTCCTTCCTTTCCTCTTTGAAAGTCCCTTTTTTTAGTGAACATTAGCCCATTTTTATAATTGCTGGGATGGGTTGGGGATGGAGATAGTTGTTACAAAGCACTTCTTTATAACTGTCAAGATGACAGTACCAGTACTAGTAGTCTCCATTTATGGACAAAGAAACAGGATTGTAGAGGTTAAGTAATTTGCCTAAATTTACATAACTAATAAGTAGTGAAGCTTTGATTTGAACCCAGATGTCTTTGGGTTTGTTTTTTAATTCCAAGTCTAGAGCCTTTTCTACCAAATTATGCTATCTCCCATCACTAACCTGGGAAAGTTCTTTCCCATGGAGTATAGTTTGACTAAAGAGGAATCAATAGGGCTTCTAATACAAGCTAATATAACCTAAAATCAATCTAATAGGCTAATATAATTTAAGATTAGCTCCTTCATTCAAAAAGGGATGGTAAACATATAGAGACACATAGAATGACTGATGACTATGAGCTCAGGTCTTGACTATACAGGAATTCTACTAGTGATCGGGCCTGGGAGCAGATCCAGGACACAAATCTCATCATTGATGTCTAAGTCAATCTAATAAGTTCACCACTGGAACTTTCAAAGACAACTGGAGTTTGCTTTCCGTAAATTGGAATATCAGTAGACCTATAGTCTGTCTGGTACCAGTTGGCTACCTGGACTGGGCTAGTTCTTTAGAATTCAGCTTTCCCAAAAGACACCCTTATTTCCCCCCATGAGTGGCCAAAGTGGGGCCCTGAAGTAGATAATGATTTTGGCCACTATGGTTTTATGTACTCTCAATAAACCATAACATCAGGCCAACTTAGTGTGAAGGTTTTTTTTTTAAATTGTGCTCCTTGAAATCCCAAAACCTGTCCCCCATGGTAATTATGGACATTTTTCTAATGCTCCTTGTTGGTACAGTAGAAGGAGGTGTGAGAGTAATTAATAACGAAAGCCAATTTTCTTTCAAGGCCATTACCATAGTCTCATCATTCAGGTGTGAAGCTTAAAAGTTATTTTAGAATTCTCTCTACTTCACTCCTCATATAGTACAGTTTGTTCCTTCCTCAATTCTGTCTCTAAGAATTTCTGCCTTCATTTGAGGCTCTGCTGAGATCTAGTACCACCTCTGTGATGTCTTCCCCATTATCCCAATTTTACATGTTTTTTTTTTTACTCAAATTATCTTAAATTTGTTTATCAGTGGGCCTGCTCTACTCCCAGTAGTAGGATACAAGCTCTTTGAGCAATTGTCTCATCTTTGTCATAATATCTACTGTTCTGAATATAATAGGTCCTTTTTGAATAGCACTTTGCAAAGTATTTTGCCTCCTTCCTCACATTTTATCCTCAAGCAACACTCCTTTGGGAAGGCAGATAATTAAAGTATTAGTGTTCTTTAAAGAATTTCAGAGGTGACTTGCTTGCAGTTAGCAGTCATACATTTAATACTATTAGAATTTAAATCTAGGCTTCAATTCAGTTCCAGTTTTTATTCTACCACCTATGAGAAGCTTTAACTTAGGTTTAATGTCTTCCTGAAAATCAATTCTTCTGGTTGTATTAGTATTTGGCAACCTATGGGGAAGATGATGAGGAATTATTTTCCAAGAGCATCTAGAGGATTTAGTTCTCCTGCCTCTTTTCCCCTGTCCTCAAATTTTTCTTTGATGGTCTGGAAGACTTAAAAGTCTTCACTCCCTCAAGATAAAAAAAAAAATCTAGTGCTTAAATTTTGGGTGAAGTAGCCTCTTCTCAATCCTTTGGCCCAAATTTCCCTTTTTTAGATGTAGATTTTGCCTATTTGTAAGTTGGATTTCAGAGGACAGTTGTGTGAATGTGACATTAATGAATAATTAACAGTGGAAGGGAAAAAATTATTATGTGGCAACAGGTTAAATTTGTACTTATTAATCAAGTAACACTTTAAATCAGGGCACTTTAAGTTCTTTATAAATGCTAAGTTCTACAGATAGAAAGCAAAAACAATCCCTGGTTTCAAAGAGCTCACTTTTTAATGAGAGAAGCATATAACTAGGCACATGCAAATAAAGAAGGTCATCTTGGAGGGGCAAGTACAGTTGAATGTGAAGTGTATCAGGGATGAGGTAAAGCTAGAAAGCCTCCCTACAGAAGGTGGCATTAAATTGCCTTAGAGGAAGCCAAGGAAATTAAGAGATGGAGGGGAAGAGGCAAATTAATTCCAGGAATGGAGACAAAGGCATGGAGTTGAAAGAAAATGTAACATATAAGAAACAGCTACTAGACTAGTGTATGGATTGAAGTGTAAGAAGACTAGAAAGGTTCTAAGGAACCAGATTATGAAAAACTTTAAATGTCAAACAAAACATAAATACATACATACACAAAATATATTTATATATGTATACACACATATATGGAATTATATAACTATAATTACATATCTATATTCTGTAAACTCTAGTGGTTCCCTATTATTTCCAGAATCAAATAAAAAATTATATATTACATTAGGATATATCATATGTGTAACATATGTTATATATCTTATATAATCATATAACTTATATTAACATTATATATGTGGTTATATAACATGTGATGTAAAATAAAATGCATAATTATTTAACATAATGATATATCACATTAAAATGTGATATAATTATACATGTGATATAAGATCGATCAATAGATAGATAGATAGATAGATAGATAGATTAGATAGATAGATTTAATTCTGGAGATAACAAGGAGCCATTGGAGGAGGTAGGGCATAACATAAGGAAACTATTCTTTAAGAAAATTTGTTTTCTGAGTGGAAGATGGATTGCAGTGGGGAGAAACTTGAGGCCGAGAAACCAATTAGAAGGCTATTATAAGAGTCCAGGTGAGACTTGATGATGGCCTGAACTAAGGAGGTGGTTGTACGAATGGAAAGAAAAGGGTGTTGCAAATTTAGAAAGGATGAAAATTGGCAACACATTGGTTATGTTGGATAAGCTCAAGAGCTGAATATGACTGAGCTTTGAGCTCAGAGCAGAATTGAGAAAAAACCGAGGAAGGTAGGACATGGGAGGCTATGGTGAGGAGGGGTTAAGTATGGGGTTAGTGAAGAAGCATGAGGAAAGAGGGAATGATAAAAAATTATAATCAGATTTTAAAAAGTTTGGAGAATATTTAATTGCTGCTTTTGGGTTTTTTTACACTGTAAGGATTTCTAAATACTTTCTTTACTCAGCCTCTCTCCTTTTTAATGATGGCAAAGTGTGGTCATATTTAGAACAGAACAGGAGATTCAAAGGGGAAGAAAGTGGGAAAATAACAGCTAGGGTGGAGTAGGTTTTAGGAAGATTTAGGTTAAGCTGGAAAGAGTAGGATATGAGTAAGGATGAGGTAGCAAGTAGATGGACTTTCTGCCCTTGGTGGCAATGCTAGTTAGAAAGGATTAGGGAACTAGGGTGTAGTAACCTGGAGGGTCAGGTTAATAGCTGACGAGTAGGGGATGGTGATCATCAGAATTTAGTTACTGACAGAGCTAATAGAATTGTTTTTAAATACAAAAATACATTTTTAATTTGTGTATTTTATTTTTCCTAATTAAATATAAAAACATTTTTAATATTTGTTTTTTTAAAAATTTTGTATTCCAAATTCTCTTCCTTCCTTCCCTCTCCTCTTTGAAAAGGCAAGCAATTTGATATAGATTATGCATGTGCAATCATGCAAAACATATTCCCATATTATCCATGTTGCAAAAGAAAATACAGACTGACCCTTCCCCCTCTCAAAACAAAGAGGAAGAAAGTTTGAAAAGCACACTTCAATCTGCATTCAGACTCCGTCAGTTCTTTCTCCAGAGGTGAATAGCATAAGTACTTCAGAATTGCCTTAGATAATTTTATTGCTTGAATAGCTGTCATTCACAGTTGATCTTCATAAAATATTGCTATTACAGTGTACAATAAACAGTTCTCCTGGTTCTAAAGAGCTAGTAGAATTAACCAGCCTTAATATCCCTGTTAGAATGTTGGTGAGAGGGGATGTCAGTCTCCTTTAGAGAAAGCAAGGTTTAGGTCTGAAAAAGAAAGAAAAGTTGGGAATTTACCATCACAGATTTCCTTCTGGTTCTGATTAGCAGGATTATGGTTTTTTGTCCTTCCAGAACTCCAAATAGTTTGTGCTAATTCATACAATAAATTTCACTTGGCCTCCTGTCAGCTTGTGACCAATAGCACACATTTGTGAGGTTGACATCTAGCATTGGGGATGCCCATTTGGGACCAAACTGAAGCTAATTGGCTTCATAGCATAATCAATACTTTGGACTCATTATTGAAGAGCTTTAACCCACTGAGCTATGCTTGTGTGAAAGCTTATTCAGGGAGAGATGAACCAGAGTTACTGGAATAGAACATGCGTTCACATGAAATAAATATTACTGGAACCTTACAAGCTCACACAAAAGAAATTGTTGTACAAGATATATGCCCTATGGGATGCCTACCACATGACCATATTGATTATTTACTTCACAGACAGGTGAAGATTTATGTTACCCAGTATGGCTTAGAGATAATGATATACTTTGATATTTGGTAGTCAAATGTATTCTATAAAGATAAATGCAAATAATTCAATCATAAAGAATTTTAATATCTTATGTCATATGCTCTATATAGGTTAAGATAGGAGTACCAGAAGAAAAGTATGTAATGATCTCTCTTTCAAAAACATAAAATAATTTTAATGGACAAAATACGAATTTCAATGCTCGTCTCTATGATACTGTCAAAAATATAGCATAGCAGAGAAAGGAGATTGATGTGGGTCAAAACAATTAGAGAAAGCATCATGAAGGTAAGAAGTGGACCTTGATTAATTGATTTGTTTTCCTGAATCTTTTTTTTTCCTTTTCAAAATTTGATGTTGTTAGAAAGGGTTTGTTGGGTAGGGGAAGATGAGAGATATTCAGAAATAAAGTTGCAAAGCACAAAGGATATCAATAAAAATTAAAAGTTTAAAAAAAGAAAATTAGCAATTTGGCAGGAAATGGATTTAGACACAAATTTCATGCCACATATCTCTCAGTGAATTACAGCTGGATAATAAACATTTTTAAAACTATTAAAAATATGGAAAAAGGTGAATAATATATTTATCTGAATTATGGGGCAAAGATAGCATTTTTCAGTTGAAGAAAAAGAAAACGTCAAGTACAAAATGGTAGTTCTTGATTACTTTAAATTTCTGTACAACAAAAAATAATCAAAATAAGAGATCATGTGACATGTGAAATGGATATACTATTAAAATTTTAGAAAGCGGGGAGCTAGGTGGCCCAGTGGATAGAGCACCAGCCCTGAAGTCAGGAGGACCCGAGTTTAAATTTGACTTCAGACACTTAACACTTCCCAGCTGTGTTGTGTGACCCTGGACAAGTCACTTAACCTCAATTGCCTCAGCAAAAAAAAAAAAAATTAGAAAGGCAGGTCCTAGTCTACTGTGGATAAATGATCAAAGGGCATGAAAATAATTTTCGAAAGAGTAAATGTACATAGTTAACAATTAAGTCGGAAAATATTCAACTTTGAAGTAATATCTCAAATTGTTAAAAAGAAAAATGAAACAATGCTGATGGGGTCTGTGGAATAATAGCCATATTTAATCATTATTATTGGAATAGCCAACTTATAGAATTTCTTAAATAGAAATTTGACAATACATGGCAAAATTTTAAAGATTAATCATACCCCTTAACACACTAATTCTATTGTTGGGAATATATCATGAAAATTATATCAACATCCTTCCCCCCAAAAAAAAATTCCACAAGCTTTCTAGTTAAAGGTTTTCACACTACCAATTCCTATAATTGTTAAAAAGTGGAAATGACTTGAATGTCTACAAAAGAAGTGATTGAACAAGTTGTTTTATTGTAATGTATTGGAAAGTTATAATATAGTGTGATTGATTAAATATAAGAAATGTCAAGGAATAGGAAAATATCTTCATATATATAACATAGCAAAGCACAAAAAACTACTAGAAGCATATAGTGAACCCTAAGACCAAAGAAGAGGAAAGTGAATGGTGATGGAATCCCAGTGGAGGCTGGAGTAATTAAAAAGCATAATTTTTTTTGTATTGAAATTGATCTATAAAAGTGTAAATACAGTTATGTATTTTCTTCCACATGGAGGAGGTTGGGGTGATGGTGCCCGTGTGATCTGGAAAATCCTTACAAAATTTTTCAATCTTCCCTTCATACCAGAGAAGATATCTGATTTTTTACTTTTTCTTTTATGGGGTATTTACAATACTTTATTGTAAAATTTGGGAAGTTTTTGGTGATAGGCTATATATGGGTCAATGTTAAATAAAAGCACTATATATATACATTTCTCAGTTTCTAAACTTTTTGTGTCATCTGCTGGCCTTTGCATGTTATCTGTAGCTTCCACAAAACTCTCTCAAAATTCTCATTTAATTTCTTATGCCAACCTGCTTCATATTGAAATGGCTATGGAGATGTGAAAGGGATTACTATAGTTGCAAAGCAAATCTAACTGGATATATTGATGTTTAATATTAAAGTTGATAATAACACTTTAATTTAAAAATTAGTAATCAATTTGTCCATTTAATCACCTTAATTTAAGTCAATCAAAAACGAAATACCTATTAAGCACCTGCTATGTTCCAGGCATTGTGCTTAAGTGCTGGAAATACAAAAAGAAGCAAAAAACAGTTCCTGTCCTCATGGAGCTTATCTTTTTTTTTAAATAGTATTTTATTTTTTCCAAATACGCGTATAGATAGTTTTCAATATTCATTTTTGTGAAACTTTGTGTTCCAAGTTTTTCTGCCTCCCTCCCCAAGACAGAAACATATTTCCATATTTGTCATGTTGTACAAGAAAAATTAGACCAAAAGGCAGAAGGGAACATGAGAAAGAAAAGGCAAGTGAACTAACAAAAAAAGCTGAAAATATTAAACTTTGATCCATGTTTAGTATCCATGGTTCTCCTTCTGGATGCGGATAGCATTTTCCATCCCAAATCTACTGAGAGAGAGAGAGAGAGAGAGAGAGAGAGAGAGAGAGAGAGAGAGAATGGAATTGTCTTGAATCTCCACATTGCTGAGAACCAAATCTGTCACAATTGATCATCACGTGATCTTGCCTTTACAAAATATTCACTTGATTCTGCTCCCTTCACTCAGCATCAGCTTTTGTTGTCTTCCTAGGCTTTTCTAAAATCATTCTGCTCATCATTTCTTTATAAAACAATAATATTCCATTACTTTCATATACTATAACTTATTCAGCCATTCACCAACTGATGGGCATCCACTCAATTTCTAATAAGGAGCTCTTAATCTAACTGCAGAGAGAACATACAAATACATATCTCAAAGCAAGCCATATACAGGATAAATAGGAAATAACTAAAGGGGGAAGGCACTGAAATTACCAGAGGGTAAGGAAAGCTTCCTGTAGAAGGTAGGATTTTTAGTTTGATGTTAAAGTTGTTTTATGAGCCTGGAACATCTGAACACTGACGAGGTGAATACTGGATGGATTTGGTGGGTTATCACAGAGAAGGAATTTTCGATGGGTTTTGCCCAGAGTGAGAAGCAATATCTGATTTAGGAAAACCTAGATGCTGCCACTGATACATACTGGTTGTATGACATTGAGTAAGTTGTTTTCCAAGTTCTAAAACTATAATGTCAGAACAGTAGTAGATCTCTATTGGTAGAGAAAGGTTCCTTATTAGGAGTTGCCAATGGAAATATAGGGCTGGACAAAACAAAATAGAAAAAAGGTGTCTTTTGGCACAGTGATCAGTATGTTAAACTCTGCTTAGAATGAGAGTTCAAATTTCTGTTCTGTTACAGTTTCCTCATCTCTAAAAAGAAAGTGTTAGGCCATGGAGTCTCTGAAGTCCTGTTCATCTCTAGAAACATGATCCTGTAACAACAATTCATCTCAAGTCTTTTTTAGTTTTATATTTATGATTCTATGATCTAATGATTTGGGCTTAAGAGAATTAAGAGAACAAACTATTTCTGGGATCAAAGATTCCCATCACAGGCCTGAAATTGAACAGGAAGAGTATTTTCCATCATTTGTTTGTCTTCATGACATCACTTTTATTGTTTCTTATTAGGAATGACCATTCCCCTCAATTACCAACCTCTTTCCATTTGAAAGTACACTTTCCTCCCCTTGAAAACCAAAGACATGATATTCAACTTTTATCCAGCAGGGAGAAGCAGAACACCAAAATTGCATTAGGTTATGTGCTGGCAAGAGAGTTAGCTGGGTGTTAAGTAATAAGGAGAGATAAGTGGGCTTTGGAACCAGGAATACCTTGTTATTTGATCCTGGTTAATTGCTTGACTTGCTTTTGATAGATGGAGTTTTCCTCATTGGGAATTCCCTACATGGGTGAAACCATAGATTTGGACAAAAGCAAAAGCATTGCCGGACTTCATGGCTCTTGCACCTAAGAGAAAAAATTATGAAATCCCTGCCTTGTATAGGGGCATATTAAGTTTCAAAATCATGAAGCTGATGGGTCCTTCAGGGCTCTGGTCACAAATACTGATATAGATGAGAGTTAGTCATTCATTCACCTTATTCTACCTTCCCCTATCCTGGCATTCTTAGTTATAAACCCAATGACAGGGCATCTTAGTTAAGGCATTCTGGCATTGGTACCTTTTTGGAAAATCATCTCCCCTGATGCCCAAATCGCTGAAATCTAGATTCCAAAGTGGTCAGTGTTTAGACTGAGTTTGTTTTTCAGAGACCCTTGGTATTTGTACATAGTTATTTTTCCTATTTCTTTAAGAGGACCAGCTTCCCATCAATGTCACAGCAAGATAATTACTGATGACAGTGATTTGCTTTCAGGGATGTGACAGGGTAAACTGTCCAGGACTAAGTTGTCTATTATCTTCAGAAAAACTTGAAGATTTACAAGAGTGGAGATTTTACATTCTCTGTAGCTCCCTACATTGTTTTATCTTCCCACGGTCAAAATTTCATTCCTATATTAAACTGAAACATCCCTTGTTAGATAAGTCCAATATCTCTTAGAATTATACAGAACAGCTTGCCAGCATCCTGCTAGGAAAAACTTTTAATCTGCTTAGAGATGCTAATTAAATTCATCTTTAAGCAATCTCTAGCCCCAAATCCTTTAGCTCTTTTTAAAAGAACTGTTTTCTAGTCTATTTAATTATTTATTTTTGAAAAATGAACCAAATGAATGAATGAATGTATTAATCATTTCAATCATTCCCCTCTGAACACTTTGCAGTTTCTCCCAATCCTTTGTAAAGTGTGGTAACTAAAATTGGACAGCTGCTAATAAGGGTCTGACTAATGTCAAGTCCAGGAGAAAGATTACTCCACAGTCTGTTCATGTCATATTTCTTTTAATGCATCCCAGCATGAGAACTTTTTTTTCCTTCTACAATTTCATAAAACCAATAAGCCACTATTGTACCCAAGCCTTTTTATGTAATTCACATTCCTAATTAAACTTTCTTCAACATGTATTTGTGGCATTTGCTTTTTTTACTCTGAAGTGTCCTACTTATTACTTGTCATAATGAATTTCATTTACTTAGTAAGGCCATTTCTTTTTTGTTTATAAAGCATATTTTGAATTTTATATCATCTTTCAGGGCATTCTCAATTCTACCTAACAGCTATAACTAGCAGTGGGTTTTCTGGGGCCTTGCCTTAGGATGGAAAATTAATAAAGCATGCAAAAGAATGTTTTAAAAAATTTTATTGATGCCTTTTGTCTTTATGTCTCACTTTTAACATTATTCCTTATTAAATTCTGTCTTATGGTAAAAAAGAACAATTAAATTAAAATAGGCCATGTGACCTTTGGCCAGTCATGTTAGTACCCTTAATAGAAAAAGCATTACATTTAGAATCAGAAAACTGAGACCTTAGGCAAGCTACTTTCTGGATTCTAACATATTCATTTATCAATGAAAGCTTGGACTAGCTTATCTTTAAACATTTATCCAGTTCCAATATCCTGAAATCTCCAAAGTCCTTTCTAGTTCCAATATTCTGAAATCTAATCACCACAGAAAAAGTAGGCTGCTCAAATCATCACTGTCTAAGATTGCTAGTCAGATAATGATTCTTGTTTGGATCTGTGATACCACTGATGTAGGCCATGGTGTGGATCACAACCCATTCATTACTTCCCATGCTGTGCAATTCTCCTTCATAACCCCCTATATATTTGCCAACTTCTCCATACTAGAGAAGTAGTTTAGGAGTTGAGGGTGCTGGACTCAGTCACTTATTTTCTAGTCCTCAGTTTATTAATCTGTGAATGGAGTCAGAAATAAGTCCCTTCCAGGTCTGAATTGATGTATCACTAACCTATGTCAGTATCCTTGGTTGAACTTGATAGCCTCTGAAAGAATCTGTTTTCAACTCTAAATCTATGGTCTTAGGTCGTTACTTAAGTATTACTACCGGTAGTTATGAAGTATCTTGGACTTTCTTCGGTCTTTGGTTATTCCTATTGATGGGAAGTGATGGGTAGAGATTATAGGGCCAATGAAACACCTTTTGTATCAACTTCCTTGAATAAGGAAAATTGGGAATAAATCATATTTCGCACCAAACACTTCTAAGAATCTACTGTTTTCTTTTTTTTCTTTGTTTAAAGCTTTTTTTTTCTTTTCAAAATATATGCATGGATAATTTTTCAGCATTGACCCTTGCATAAACTTGTGTTCCAAATTTTCCTCTCCCTCTTCTCACCCCCTCCCCTAGATGGTAAGTAGTTCAATATATGTTAAACATGTTAAAATAAATGTTAAATCCAATATATGTATACATATTTATACAATTATCATGCTGCACAAGAAAAATCAGATCAAAAAGGAAAAAAATGAGAAAGAAAACAAAATGCAAGCAAATAACAATAAAAAGAGTGAAAATGCTATGTTGTGAAGCACACTCAGTTCCCACAGGCCTCTCTCTGGGTGCAGATGGCTCTCTTCATCACAAGATCATTGGAACTTGTCTGAATCATCTCATTGTTGGAAAGAGCCACATCCATCAGAATTGATCATCTTATAATCTTTTTTGTTGCCGTGTACAATGATCTCCTGAGAACCTACATTTTCCCAAACCCTGCCCCTTCTTTCAGACCAGTTGACATTACCCTGTTTCCCCATCCTAACTGCTATTTATTCTCACACTTGATTGATGTCAGTCTCTACAAAGGTTTATCCAGGAGCTTCAGGCTAACTCCATTTACCCCTTGAGTTAGTTTCTGTTTTCATATAGTGATGAGAGAGCACTCAGTTAACTATTTAAATAGCATGTTGTTCTCTGGAAGGGAAAGTTATCTGAACAGGGCATTCCTTAAATAGAAGCCAGTACACAATGGACAATGACCATAAAGGTGACTCACCTTTTCCAGGCTCTGCCTCCACTCCCTGTCTAATTAGCTAAGGAACAAACTAAAGGCTCACCAAAAGTCTTAATGAAGTGACATGCCTTGTACCCTAACTATTTATAGGGTGATTTCTAATTCCTTGGAGTAAAGTAGTGGAAATATTGGGGTTTATAAAATGCAAAGTTATAGCAGTTACTAGATTTGGAGTTGAGCACTTGGATATGAAATTTAAAGCACAGGTCTGACCTGGTCACTCTCCTACTCAAGAAATCCCCATGGCTCTCTCTTGCCTATGAGATAAAAGACAAGTTCTCGTTTGGGTTTTCAAATTCTTTACAATCTGGTTCCAATCTGCCTTTTCAGGTTTAGTACATATTACTGCCCTTCACACATTCTACATTCTTGTGAAATTGACCTATTTGTAGTGCCTTTATATGACAATCTGTTTCTCATCTCTTTAACTTTATACAGGCTTTCCACCATACCTGGAATGCACATTTTCCTGCCTGGTTTCTCTCCTTGAGCTCCAATCTCAAAACCCTGACTGCCTCTTGGACACAGATGTCCCCCCAGACAGCTCACATTTAGCATGTTCAAAACAGAACTCATTATCTTTCCAAACCTATCCTTCTGGATTTTTCTGATTTCTGGAGAAGGAATCAAATAATAAACATTTATTAAGTATCAGCTACGTGCCAGACATTTGTTAAGTACTGGCAATACAAATAAAAGTAGAAATAATAATAATTTAAAAAGACAATTCCTGCCCTCAAGGAGTTTATGGGCGGGAAATGCACAAAAGGAAGCTAAAAGAGAGAAGGGGAGCACTGGGGAATGATGGAAAAGTCCAGTGAAATTCAAAAGCAGTGTAGCTGAAGGAAAATGGGGAACTACCATTTTTCCCATCATTTAGGTTAGCCACTTAATGTTATCCAGTTTCCTACTGTCCTTCAATCATTTGCCTGATCTTGTTGATTCTTTATCTGTAACATCTCAAATATACAAGCTTTTTTTCTTATTCATAGAAGTCCTCACTCACACACTCCCTACTCACAGGCCTTCATTACCTTTGGTACAAAGGAGGTACTATACTGAATTCTCCCTCCCTTTCCCCAGGTGCCTCCTAATAGGCCTTCTTATCTCAAATCTCCCCTTTCCAAACCCTCTTCCAAAGTGTTAAACCTAAAGCACAGGGCTGATGACCATGTCAATACTCTTTTCAATAAACTTCAATAGTAACCTTCTAGGACAATGGTTCTTAGTCTGAAGTCCATGAATTTTTTTTTTACAAAATTTTTTGATAACTATATTTTAATATAATTGTTTTTATACTCTCATATAATTAATTTTATGCATTTAGAAATATTCTGAGGAGTCTATAGTCTTCCCCAAACTGCAGAAAAGTTCCATGATGGACACAAGAAATACTAACAACTCTTGGTCTCAGGATCAGACATAAACTCCTCTGCCTGGCAATTAAAACCCTTCACAATCTGGTTCCAAAATATCTTTCTAACCTTGTTATACTGTATTTCTACTCTGGTACCCTAGACCAGCCAAATCTTTATTACAAAGGATTCCATTTTTTATCTCCATATTTTTATCTCAGCTTATGAATAAGTTTTGGTAATATTTTTTTTCTGATTTCCCCCTTGCTTCTGAATCTTCCTCCTTCCCACCTACCTCCAATATTTTGCATTTGTTTCTTGTATATTTTGTGTATGTATAGTACATTTATATATTTTTTATCCAGAACAGTTAAGTAGATTAACATTTAGTAAGCACCTACTGCATGCTAAGTACAATGCAAGGACTATTAAAATAATCAGATTGATTCTATATCATTTTAATCCATCTTATTTACATTTAATTGATCTTATTTTGTAACTACCTAAGTCATAGTTCTTTGTCTCTGAACTTAGTTCACAATTCAGTGGGCCTGTATGTAGCATGTTAAGTTTAACAATCTTACTAATTGCTGTTCTGTTCTTGTGTCAATGAGGTCTGGTTTACTATCCAAAGAAGTTATATGTGTACATATTTATGTATATAAAGTGCTTAATAAATGCTATTTATTGATTGGGCACTTATAGTGTATATAGGTTACTACATAGACATTTCAGACAAGATCAAAATCTATTCCCCACAAGGTCCTTCTCTCCTTCCTCCAACCTACCGATGTGAAACAGAATCTATCAACCTCCTTCAGTAACCAGTCACAAAATCAATTTTCACCATCAGGAATTTAGTTCTCACTCATCTGAAAACCCATCATGTTCTTCCCCCCCCCTCCACCTTCCCCTGCTTCTTGGAGCTAAAGAATGACTGGCTGGAACTACCCCAAACACCATTTTTTTTTTAAAATGGGTGCACAACTTGGTCACAATCCTCTTGTTCAGAAAAAAATAAAAATAAAAATCAGGACAAATAGCTGGAGAAATAAACAGAATACATGTTCCTTCACCTACTCATATAATTTCAGGGACCTTGGACAAAGCCTCATTTTAGAGATCAATTTCTTTGGCTTCAGATTTTGCCACCTGTGAACATGCAAACACTCCCATATATGGGGAAAAGATTTTATTTGTGGTTGCAGTACAATATGAGTAAACTTATAAAATAACAAATTTAATGCTATTTTATCAGTATCACTTTCTAAGAAAAGTTATGAAGAAGTTAGAGAAGTGTGGAGCCTAGTAACAAACAAAAAGGAAAAATGGGGAGGGAGATGGAAGACAGAGGAAAGGGCTATACTGATTGCCTTTTGAGCCAGTTATACCACCTCTGTGTCTATACCCAAGAGAGATCAAAAAAAGAGGAAAATACCTTTTACACACAAAAATATTTAATGGAAACTAAGATGTCCATTAATTGAAGAATGGCTGCATCAGATGTGATACATGAATGTGAGGGAGTACTATTGTGCTGTGTGAAATGAGGAAATAGTTTTAAGGAGGCATGGAAGAACTTATATGAATTAATACAGAATAAAGAGAGCAGCACCAGTACAACTTATGATATTAAAATTATAAAAATAAACAATTTTGAGGGCTTTAACAAACTGATAAAGAATGAAATGAGCAGAACCAGTAGAACAACTTGTAGATTATTCAGTGCCATGCCAATCAAACTGCCAAGAAATTACTTTACAGAGCTAGACAAAATAATAAAGTTCATCTGGAAGAACAAAATGTCAAGAATTTCAAGAGAATTGATGAAAAATGCAAATGAAAGTGGCCTAGTTGTACCAGACCTAAAATATATTATAAAGCAGTGGTCATCAAAACCATTTGGTACTGGCTAAGAAATAGAGTAGATGATCAGTGGAATTTGATAAGCTCACAAGAGACAATAGTCAATGACCACAGTAATCTATTGCTTGATAAACCCAAAGACCCCAGCTTTGGGAATAAGAATTCACTATTTGACAAAAATTTCTGGGAAAAATTGGAAAATGGTGTGGCAAAAACTGAGCATTGACCAACACTTAATACCCTATACCAAGATATGGTCAAAATGGGTTCATGATTTAGACATCAAGAGTGATACTATAAGCAAATTAGAAGAACAAAGGATAGTATCCCTCTCAGATTTGTGGGGAAGGAAGGAATTTGTGGCCAAAGAAGAACTAGAGTACATTATAAAATGCAAAATAAGTAATTTTGATTACATTAAGTTACAAAGTTTTTGTACAAACAAAA
The DNA here is from genome assembly GCA_023553655.1 of Myrmecobius fasciatus. Classification (NCBI taxonomy): domain Eukaryota; kingdom Metazoa; phylum Chordata; class Mammalia; order Dasyuromorphia; family Myrmecobiidae; genus Myrmecobius; species Myrmecobius fasciatus. The sequence goes on along the minus strand of JAJPUD010001156.1, from coordinate 140,081 downwards.
CCAATGCAGACAAGATTAGAAGAGCAGAAAAATGGGGGAAAAATTTTATATCCAAGGGTACTGTTAAAGGCCTTATTTCTAAAATATATAGAGAACTGACTCAAATTTATAAGAATACAAACCATTCTCCAAGTGATAAATGGTCAAAGGATATGAACAAACAATTTTCAGATGAAGAAATTGAAACCATTTCTAGTCATATGAAAAAATGCTCTCAATCACTATTAATCATAGAAATGCAAATTAAGACAACTCTGAGGTACCACTACATACCTCTCAGATTGGCTAAGATGACAAGAAAAGATAATGACGAAGGATGTAGGGAAACTGGGACACTTAATACATTGTTGGTGGAGTTGTGAACTGATTCAACCATTCTGGAAAGCAATATGGAACTATGACCAAAAGGCTATCAAACTGTGCATACCTTTGATACAGCAATGTCTCTATTGGACCTGTATCCCAAAGAGATCACACACAAAAAAAGAGAAAAGGACCCACATGTGCAAAAATGTTTGTGGCAGCCCTCTTTGTAGTGGCAATAAACTGGAAACTGAGTGCCTGCCCTTCAGTTGGAGAATGGGTGAATAAGTTATGGTATATGAAAGTTATTGATTGTTATTGTTCTATAAGAAATGAACTGATGCTAAGTGAAGTGAGTAGAACCAAGAGAACACTATACATTGCAACAGCAAGATTTTGCGATCAATTCTGATCAACGTGGCTCTTTTCAACAGTGAGGTGATTTAGGCCAGTTCCAATAGATTTGTGATGGTGAGAGCCATCTGCACCCAGAGGACTGTGGGGACTGAATGTGGCTCACAATCTAGTATTTTCACCTTTCTTGTTGTTGATTGTTTGCTTTTTCTTTTCTTTCTTATTTTTTCCCTTTTTGATCTGATTTTTCTTGTGTACCACGATAATTATGGAAATATATATGGAAAAATTGCACCTATTTAACATATATTGGATTATTTGGTGCCTAAAGGGAGGGGTAGAAGAAGGGAGGGAGAATAACATTTGGAACACAAGGTTTTGCAAAGGTAAATGTTGAAAACTATGCATATGTTTTGAAAATAAAAAACTAGAAAAAGAAAGACAATGTGGAACAGCAAAAATAAAAAAGAGCAACTTGTAGAATAATAACATTGTAAAACACAACTTTGAAAGCTGTATTCCAGAAAACCAATGATGAAATATTTATTCATTACAGAGAGGTGACAGATAAAGGTGCCAAATGAGATGTAGATATTGATACTTATATCTATATATTTTATATATAATCATTGAAGGAATTTGTTTTACTTGACAATGCATATTTGCCACAACAAATATTTTTCTTTTCTTTTTTCCCCCTAAGAGATGGGGAAGGTAGGAGAGAAAATAGATTTCTGTTCATTTTTTAGAATGGAGATAGTGGTGAAACAGATGTGAAATGTTTTGTGCATGTTTAAATGAGATCATCATTTATTAGTTTTACTTAAACTTTGTGACTGAGGCCTCTCAGTAAGTGGGAGTAACCTGTAATTGTAATATAAAACCAAAACCCAATAAAACTTCCAAAAATGAATAAAATCAAATAGGGAAATTTTGTTATTACTGTTTTAAATTTACTGATGTTCACTTAAAAACGGATTAATAAACTCATGGTTTCATGTACAATCCTCTTTTTTTCCCCTTTGTGTATTTGAATGTTTTTTAGCTTATTAAGTTCATAACGAAAATTAAAGAAAAGAAAGGCAAGTCAACTCTTCTAACGTCATAATTCCATATAGAAAGTCAGCCTGCTTTAACCCCTCATGTTACCACTATGGAGGTACCGTAGAGAACGCTTTCACACGGCCGATAGTATGTTCACGGACCTCAACTGAGCAAGAAAGGCTAGGGCCATTGGAATGCGCAGGCGCAGACACGTCATTCAACATTCAGTCGGCCAAGATTCCCTCAGTTCGGTGCCCCCCGAATGTTTGTGGTTACCATGGTTGCACAACCCTAGTGCGAGTTTCAGTCGCCAGGGCAACGGGATAGACAGAAGCTGGGTCCTAGAAGGCGGCAGCGGCTATGGAGACTGTGTCCAATTCTGAGCATGAGTTGCCCTTCCTGCCGAGCTTCTCCTTCAACGACCCCATGGTGAGGAACAACCCAGCTCCAGGTTGGCCTCGGCACGCCCACTCCCCATCTGCCCTAAGGGCGGCCAGCTCTCCCGCTGGATCCGGTCCCAATTCTTTGCCTCCCACAGGCACAGCCCAGCTTCCAGCTCCACCTTCCACCTCCAGCAGTCGACGTTATCCCTTCTTCCAGCTCTATCTTCCTTTACCCAAGCTGCATCCCTTCTCCGAATTATTTCCTGCTCCCAGCCCTATATTGCGACTATCCCTTCTCCCACCTCTAGTTGTAGACCTCTCCCTTAATCAATCTTACGCTTCTGCGACCAGATACAGCCCTCATCCCCATTTTTTTTTTCCTTCTAGCAATCTATCTCCTCCCAACTTCAGCCCTCTCTCCCGTCCCCCTCCCCCATTCATCCTTTCTCCCAGGCCTACTCCCAGGCTCAGCTCTACCAACTCCCATCCCCTCTCTCAGCTCCAATTCCCACTGTCCTTTCTTCAGTCCCCAACCCCAATCCTCTTCCAGCTTCCATTCTTTTTCCTGAGTCTAGCCCTCTCTTATCAACTCCCATTCCTACCGCTTTCACTGTAGCCCTTCTTCCTCCTGTGGCAGCCCACCTTACAGCCTTCTCCTTTCACTCTCTTATTTTCTCCAAGACCCTCATCCCTATCCTTCTCCCAATAGCCATCCTTTATTCTTTCACCCTATCCCATGCCTACTAAAGTTTCCCATCTTCATTCCTCTATCCTTAACAATAATTTATATTTACATAACATCTTGTAATTTTGTATTATATACATGAATATAAATTTATATATGTGTAATATATTTTATATAAATTCTCATTTGAGTCCAATCCACAGCTATTAGCCTCCAGTTCATTCTTTCTCCTCAAACTCCATTTTTTTCCATCCCAGTCCCAATTCTTACTCCAGTTTTATTGCTTCCTCTCCCCCTATTCCTAATCTATTCCTCTAGCTCTTTTCCCTCATGTCCATCTCTTTTCCTTCCAATTCTGTATCTCTGAGATCCTCTACCTCTCCTCTTAGCTCCATCTCTGTTCCTTGCCTGCCCTCCCCACCAGTGGTTCAGTATAAAGAACACTGAAGCTGGACTCTGGAATGCTCTGGCTTTAAATCCTGCTTCCTATCCCTTTCTAGTGGTACCAGTTAGAAACATTGCTTATTCAGTTTTCTTATCTGTAAAATGGTTATCATAGAATCCAGGAGATAGAAGTTCACCCTATATCTAAACAAAAATCTCCACAGCATTTTCAGCATCCAGATTCCACTTGAAGACCTCCATTGAGAAGGGAACCACTACTTCCTGAACTACTTTTGAATAGGCCTTATTGGTTAGGAAGCTTTTCCTTACATCATGACTAAATCTGTTTCCCTACTACTTCCATTAATGTTTTTACTTCTGCTCTCTAGGGTCCAATGGAAAAAATATAATGTCTCTTCCAGGCCAGATCCTCCTGACTTCAGACCCCTTGCTTTATCCACTGTGCCATCCAGCTGCCCCCATGACTAGGTTGTTTTGAGGAATTACTTAGTAAATCCATATTATGAATAGTAGCTATTGTTTTTGTGACTACCCTTCCTCTTCCAGTCTTTCCTATTAGCCATTAGTGATTTCACCTGTAAAATAAGGTGATTATACACATAGTATTTTTTTTTCACATGCACTTTAAGCATTGTAGAAAATGTAAGTTATTATTTCTCTTCCTTCAAACTTACAGCCCCATCCATCTACACTTTCCTTAAAGGCAAGAGAACTCTTCCAGAAAGCAAAGCTCACTAATTAACTTGTTTAGGAAAAACTGGAAAAAAGGGGGAAAAAAGAATCACCCAGAAGAAGACTAACCTACTGGTTGGTTGTCTATTAACTTTAAAATCTTCATCAATATTTCTTATACTCTTTCTACTTTATCCAACCTTCCTTATAAGCTATTCCTCCCTACTTGCCCTACTCCATTCAAGATACTAACCCCATCTAGATCCCCTCATACCTTTATGCCAAACTGTCTCATAGAATCTGCTCTTCCTATAGTGGACTAATTACTTCCTTTCTAAACTTATTATTTCTCCTCAGACATCCTTGGTGATGTAATTTGTTAAAGGGCAATGCTTTAAATTTCTCCTAGAAACATGCAAGTAGCTTATTTTGACTTCTTTTGGGTAGTTCTTTTTTATATACTTTTCCAGTTTTGCTTGAACAAGTTAATTTGTTTTTGTTTCTTGGAAGGTCTCTAGTCATTTAGCAGAAGATTGACACAGAAGTAGCCAAAGATGTACATATTTTATATTTAGTTTTGTGTTCCAAATGCATAAAGGCTTTGAATTCAATGGGACAAAATGCCCATGTATTTCCCTTGGAGAAGAGAATGTTGCAATTTAGATCTGGTGAAAGAATAAAGATTTTGGGATTCCCTTCCCATGCTCATCTTGATTATAGGGCAATTATTAAGTCTGTTTGAGTTTTCTGCAATTTGAAAATGATGCTAGCAGATTTACTGGAGATGGTGAGTTAGTGCCTTAGTAGTGAGCCTAAATTTTTTTTGAATGTGAGCTTGTGGCCATTCTTAGAGGCAGGCAATTCAAGTAACTTCTCAGACAATGAACTTCTGGTGTTTCCATTGCTGTCATCCAAGCAGAATGAATTGTGAGCACTATGCACCCAAACCAATATTTTAAGTGGTGCCAGTGAAAATGTAGTGAATAGAAGTAATGTGAAGATCCTATTTGAAGTATTGTGGGCCATTGGTAGAAATGTATATAAAAGGTTTTTTGAAAGGGAGGGCAAGATGATGAATGAATATGCTTTTTTCTAGAAAGTCCATTTTTCTAGAATTGTCCTAGTCCTGCAGATCTCAAAAGTGATGCATATTACAAATTAGTGAAACCTGTTATTCAAAAAGGAGAAAGTGAATTGAAGGACCAGATGCTACATTTGTCTTTAGGGATGTGTGGGATACTCAGGCCCTCATCTGAATTATCAATACTTCAGAGGCATCTCAAGGTATAGAACAAAGGCTTTATTCAGGTCCCACAATGGATCAAATAAGTATCCAGAGTTGAGAGAGCCACTGTCCAGTACATTCTTGTGATTTTTATACAGTCCAGAGCAAAGAAAGTCCCAAGTCCACTCCCCTTTTCCTTTACATACATTCTAATTGGTTATGTATGGTTTATTTTCCTTATTTAGGAACTGGAATGTTGATAGCTTATAAATCAAACTACTTTCTACTTCCCCCCACCCTGGAAACTGAAACTTAGGCCCTCGGGCTTTGTTTAATTTAGTCTGTAGTCCTAAGATATCTTCACTTTGATTGTCACACTCAGTGATAAAAGATAATCATGGAAATATGGATACTATAAGTACTATTAATATTCCTATTACTGCCACCACTACCACTACCACCATTTATATAGTGCTTTAAGATTTGCAAAATACATATATTATTTTAATTGATCTGTCCATGAGGGAAGTAGCACCCAATGGAGGTATTTCCCATGTCATATTATGAAGGAGCATGACAGTGGTTTAAAAGCTGGCCTCAGAGAAAGACTTGCTTCAATTTCTGCATCTGATAAATATTGATGAGTATTGATGAGTATATCATTTAATTTCTTAGTACTAGAGCAGAGGTAAGGTATCAAAGTCATGGCCCAGGTTCCAAGAAGCCAAATTCCTTTGTGGTTATATTAATTTGTGGTTTTCTTAGCCCTCAGAGATCTGTTTCTATTTGAATTTGGCATCACTGCCCTAGGTAAGAATATGAAGACTATACATTGCCGAGGAGATGACAATTTCCTCATCTGGGAGTTCCAAAAACAATAGAATCACATTCTTATCCATGTATTGTGAATTGGGTACAATTCTTATTGAGAGTGATCTGTGTGATCTGTTTTAATGGAAAATATACATTTATATTGCATATTCTCTAGTTCTCATAAGAGGGGACATTTAACTAAGCACAGCCATTCAAATGAGGCAGAAGGAGGGAACAATTAATAAACACCTATTTGCTAGACATTATACTGTTTTAAAAATATTATCTCACTTGATGCTTAAAACAATCCTGTATTAAGTGCTATTCTTATCCCAATTTTATAGCTGAGGAAACCAAGACTCCATCCACTGTGCTTCCTAGCTGCTGTGTACCTCGCTCTTGAAAGAAGTTAAGGCAGGATTCAAAGAAATTAGACTATGGGCAAGAAAAAAAATTTTAATTAAAGATTAAAATAGATTTTTCATACGGGTTACTGAATATTGCTGCTAACAGATGCTACTAAAAGATTATTAATTACAAGACAAAATGGTAAAAATCTTAGCTGATAAAATACTTTTTTTTTTGCTCTTTATTTCCAAAGATGATCATTTAAAATTAAAGAGCAGGACTTTATAAATCTTATTTTTAGCTCAATTATTACTTCACTGTTCAACCCTAGACAAGTAACTTAATACTTCACCAAAAAAGTGATCATTTTTTAATTGAGTTTACTTTCCCCATGGAAATTTAATGATATTTAAAAACAAGAAATAAAAATTGTTTGTATAATAATGGGTTCTCCAGTAATATGTAGCAGATGAACATATGGTAATGTTCTTAATGATTCTATTTCTTTCCTCAGAAAACTACTTTTCCTCGAAGCCAGACATTGGGATACAGGAATGGCTATCCCTGCTCCGTACTTCCAGTGGGGGCCAGCAAAGAAGGTCTCCATGTAAACCAGCTATTCCAAGAATTGACCAATAAGAAACCTACACCAACTTATGAAGAAGCCAAGCAGGTTTCACCTTCTGACTTTGTTCCTGCCCACGTGGCCTTTGACAAAAAGGTATGGTTGGGGATTTGTGGTGTTTGAAGAGTTCAAGACATACTTTCTGGGTAATTAATCACATTATTAATAATGCTAGTATTTTATTAATAAAAGGATCTGTGATATTCTTGAATGCCAAAGACCAATAATAATTTACCAAACATAGTTTATTCTTGGAAGATTGTACCCCTCAACTCTCATAGGTTAACAATGAGAGAAATGAATATACGTTGAGAGGTGGACCAATTCTAATGAGAAAATATAGCTTCGATTATATCATTTACTCCTTGGGCAATCTAATTAAAGAATTTATATCTCCCATGCCTTTGCCATGTGGTAGGTATATTTTTTATGTCTATTGACATTTTCATCTCATTGCTGCTTTTCTTATTGTACAAATCTGTTTTTCTCCTTACCCAATCTTGCTGTTTCCTCAGTTGCTTTACTGTCTAGATAATACTTTTGTATTTATTATAGGTTTTTGTTTTTCCCCCCTTTTTGGTATTTTAAAATTAATTTTTTTTTCTTTTTGCTGAGGCGATTGGGGTTCAGTGACTTGCCCAGGGTCACACAGCTAGGGAATGTTAAGTGTCTGAGACCAGATTTGAACTCAGGTCCTCTTGACTTCGGGGCTGGTGCTCTCTACACTGCACCACCTAGCTGCCCCTTAAAATTAATTTTTAGTTGATTTTTTGTTGTTTATTACATGAATTAGTGGCATTCATTTTGACTCTATACTTAGACCTTTTTTATTTATCTTGCGTTTTTTTTTCTTTTGTTTTTCAAGTGTCTTCTTGGAGAACTGTATTTCATTTGTCATGAATTGACTAAATACCATCCATTCAATTCATCAAATCTATCTTTGCTTTCCATGATGGGTTAATTCCATTTCATCACAGAATTGAAGAGCTATTCTTGACATTACTGTTTCTTTCTCATCTGGGCCTTTAACTCATCCCACCAAGCTTTTGACCTCCTGGTTAGCTGTTTATGGTCCCATGGAATTTAGTCTGTAAATTGATGGTCCATATCCTGGCTAAAAGAACTACCTAATTAGTCTATCAATAATAAACTACTTTTAGTACACTTTCTATCTCTGTGGTTTTAAATTTACAAAGATAATACATCATGTTTAGCTTTCAGCTCTTCAAGGAACAATAGATATTTTGTGTAGTATATTTGGTTTTTTGGTTTTCAGTTTCATTTATTTTGTGCATCATGATTTCATAATTGTCAGGGATTTGCATTCTAGAATCATTACTTAATTACTTAAGGTAGGAAAGGCTGTTAAGCATATTGACTTTTTGACATTTGATTTGGGAAGCTGGAAAAAATTTTATAAACTAAAATTTACTTGACTATATTTGCATTGTTCTCACTTAAGTCCAATTAGTATCAGTGTGAATTGGCTGTGATTTGGGCATTGTTTTATAGCTACTTAGACAGCTAGAAAAGTAACTATCAGGTTCAAACACTTTTTTTTAAGCCAGTGAAATAGTTTTCTGTCACTGCCTCATATTCCTAAACTTAGCCCACAAACATGAAAGTTGAGCAAAATAAAAGTAGAATCTTTTAAGTTTGTGTTATGTGATGAGAAAATACTAGACTTCACAAAGAGATATCTGGAAGCTCTACATCAAAAGTAAAAGGCATCTGCTCCCAGATTATTATAATTCTGTAATGCCATCTTGCATGCCAACTAAATGTCACATTTAAAAAAAAATCAAATAGAGAATGCTCATTTCCCCCTTTACTTCCTGCAGAGACCTAAGTTCAAGATTTTGTATTTCTCTCTAAAAATGAATGACAATCTTAAGTAATTGATAAAGAGCAAAGGACTTCTTTCATAAAATTGGTATGACTGTAAACAGTTTGTGATATAAACCTGTACTCTCTTTTTTTGTGGGGAAGCAGAGAAGGAAGTGATTTATTTTTCCTGGAAAATCTGATTACTAAATATGTAATTAATCTATTTCTGTAATCTGCTTCTTACCTGCTAGCCCACACATAGGCCATGATCCTAATTTGTTACCTGAGTGGTCCAGTAAAAATGTGTAGTATCAAAGACACATATATATTACACACCAGAGTACTGCTAATATACCATGTCAGACCAGCTGATAAAAGGAATGAGAAAAAATTATTAGGTAAATTTAGGCCACTTATAGCAGCAGGTGTAATGAGAGCTATTTGTGTGAGTTTGAGGAGGCTTAAAATAAGGAGTCTTAATTTGTTTTTCTAACCAATTCCTTTACTTGAACCTCTGCCCTTCCAAGAGAAAGGGACAGAACCAATCCTCGCAGACCACATTTGTGGTGGCCCCTAACCTAAGGGCCTGGTTTTGGACTGGAGCCTTCCATTTGGCTGCTGCTTTGCCTTCCATTTTGCTTTTCCCCCTTCCTTCTCTAGCATGGAAGTGGAGATTTCTCAGCAGGCACTTATTTTGACTCCCAAACAATGATTCCCTTACACCAAGAACAAAGGAAAGTCAATGATTAAAGTTTATATTCTGCCTCTAAGAAGTTTGTGCAAATGTACAAATTATTAATTTAAAAAAATTCATAAGCCATAGCTTTCCTAAGCCTTTCCTAGCCAGATGAAGCTTTTGGCTGATTAAACTAAGATATCCCTCTGCCAATCAATCAAGAAAAAGTAGCAGTTAAAGGGACAACAGCAAGAAAATGTATTATTAGCTCACTTGTGATCATGCTAGGTGCTGTCTTTCTTAAAGACAGTTATCTTTTAATTATCCCCCTCAGTCACATTGTCTGTCACCTCTTGGCTCATGAGGTTCCCAGAGTGAACAGTAAACCATTCTGCTGCTAGGTCCTTTTTAATTCCTGCTTATTCTCATAGCCCAGGTCCAATTTCCCCAGCTGACATAACCTGCCAAGTCAAATCAATGAATCAGCATTTATTAAGAAGTGCCTACTATGTGCCAGATTTTACTTGCTAATCACTGGGGATACAAAAAGGCAAAAAAGGTGGTTCCTATACTAAAGGAACTCACAATCTAATGGGGGAGACAATATGAAAACAAATATATATGAAGCAACCAATGTACAAGATAAATAATGAAACAAATGAAAAACCCAGGTTTCTGGGTAATTATTAATCAATTGGTTAATTAGGCTAGCCAATAAAAAGTGAGGTCTCTGCACTTCCCTCCTAACCAAAGGTTGTTCAGTGTTTAAATCAAACTTTGGAAAAGGATGTGTCCCTGACTGAAAATCAACTCTGATTGATTAATAATTAATGAGAAAATGAATATTATAATGAGAGGGTAGACATTTTCTAACTTTGATCATGTGATCAATGCCTTCAGCAATCTATATAAAATCTATACAAAAGAATCTGTTCTCCAAGAAATTTGGAGCTATGCTCAAAAAGTTATCAAACTGCGCATACCCTTTGACCCAGCAGCATTTCTATTGGGCTTATATCCCAAAGAAATCATAAAGGAAGGAAAGAGCCCCACATGTGGCAGCCCTTTTTGTAGTGGCTAGAAACTGGAAACTGAATAGATGCCCATCAATTGGAGAATGGCTGAATAAATTAGGAAAGCCTTCCTAGAGGCCATACCTGCTGTAGCTCCTTGTTGCTTCCTGTGTTGTAAAGGGAATCATGTCTCTCCTAAACATTGAACTATATTTCCATATGAGGCCCATTGTTACACCTGCATTTGGTGGAGAGTGAATTCCAAATGACTGATTATATCCAGTGTCTACACTAGAGAGAGAGGAGAAAATCCATGTATGAGACTTACATGACCAAAAGAAACTTATTGGAGGGTATTCTTTACAGCCAGCTGGAGATGAAAAGGGTGATGGCATTGTCCCCCAAATCTGTATCGTGGATGTGCAAATATGTATATAGGGGAAATGGTGAGATAGCTCCCCCCAAAAATGACTTCCCAGCTTTCCCTTTTTGTTTAGAAAAAATCCAGTCTCGTGCATTAAAGATATTCTTTACTTGTGAGGGATTCAAGGATGGTATTTGATAAGAAGTAAGGTGTTGTCTCTTACCTCTACTTCTAGGTCTACAATTTGGGATCTTGGAAGTAAAGTAGTTCATTGAAGAGCATGAGAATATGTCCAGGATATATTGCACAACTTAACTCAAGGTTGACCAGTAAGGGAGAGAAGGAATATTTTAGAAGAAGAAGAAGAAGAATAGCTAGCATTTATGTAATATGTAGCTAACATTATGTAATGTTTGCAAAATGCCTTATAAATATTATCTCATCTGACTTTTTTGTGACAACCTTGTAAAGTGGATGCTATTATTACTTAATAATATCATATTATTTATAGATGAGGAAATAGACTGAGAGATTAAATGACTTTTCTTGGACCATACAATTTGTATCTGAGTCAAATTTTAAATTAAGGTCTTCTTGACTCCTAAGTTGAGGGTTACATGTACTTTTGAAGAGGTGTGAGAATGATGATGCATGAGAATACAGCAAAGCCCGAGAGATATTAAAGCCACCTGGCCTTGGGAGTACCACAAATAATGATGGCCAATCTTTTGGTCAGTAAACTGTAGAACTCAATGATGAGACTACTGCATCCCTACCACTCTTTGTTGTATCTCTAAATCATAATATTAGCATATCAACCTAATTTTTGTTTCTCTTTCCCATAAAATTATCTTCTTGATTTTGACTTTACTAAAAACTCCTTTAGAGCTTTGACCCGCTTCAATGTCACACATCTCCCTGATTTGGACTCTTTGCTAAACTCCTTAGGAACCTGAGCCCACTGGTAAGCAGAATAATAAATCTTTGCCCCTTAACTTGGAGACGGAGTATGCAAATTCTTTCACGAAACCCATGACACTGAACAACGGGGACCTTCATCTTGTTGGCATGTTTTCCTCTTCAGCATTATGCTACTTAGATTCATCTTATATACAATTCCAAGTTTTGTAGATTACTTGGTTTCAGATGGATATTTATTTGTAAAATTATAATTGGGAAAATGAGATCTCAACTAGGGAAAAGCAAAACAGAATAGTAGACAATTTTAACTTGTCTGGCCCATGCCAGTAAAGTGGCTTTGGATTCCCTTCAGATGAAAATATAAACCTTTTGCCTTTTTTCCCTTCAGAATTCTACATGAGAATGCTAATTCATATTCTATGACAAAGTGAAAATTGTGGAAAGGGAGGGATGAAGTTTTAATATACAAAGATCCTAACAAGGAGGGAAAACCCTTAATTATTAATATAGCTATATATAAATGTGTGTATGAGTGTGTATATTTTCTAGCAAGAGATATAAATTCATTTATATTCTTCAGAGTGAGGAAGGATAATACTGCAATTACAGAATTCTAAGAAGCAAACATAACCTTATATACACAATAAAAATTACAACCCAGACATCATAAAGTGAATTGCATTAGTAGTGGTACTTAAATAGATGAAATCTCTTAAAGCTTACTTGTTAGCAAATTCTTTTTGATTCAGAAAGATGAAGAAATGGGATATTATAATTAATGGAATAGTTTTTTTTCCCTTCCATTGATGGCTACTGAATATAATACTTAGTTGACCAAAATTGAAAGAATTAATGTGCAGTAACTAAAATTATACTGGAATGAATCTATTATTACATCTTTCATATATCTTTCCTTTGCCCCCCTTACATAACCATAATCTCCTTTCAGATTCTCATCTCTTCTTGTTTGGACTATTGCCATAGCATTCTAATTGATCTTCCTGCCTCAAGTCTATCTTCATTTTGTGAGAAATACTGAAAAAGTTGGGTTTCCATAGAGTGTGTGGCAAGCTTCAAAGTAGTGGAGGATAATGGGTGCCCCTGACCAATAGGTTTTCAGAATGTGAGAGGTTAAGGAAGATTAAGATTCCACACAACAATTAAGTAATCAATAGAAGCTTTGAGCAAAGAAGGAATTGGGGGGCTAGGAAGGCACAGGTGGATTCAGCCAATCAGAAACAGTTTTTGGTTTGGGGAAAACCACAAGCTTCAGGTAATAGCTGATACAACTCAGGCTAGTTGGAGATAATGACCTGATTTGACCAAATCACTATTGCCTGCTTAATAGCTAATTGAATGTAAAACAACACATCCTGTGGGAAGTTTTCGGCCATTTTTGAACATAGGCTCTATACCAGGGAGGGGGACATGCTTATACATATTTAGGAGGAAACATATAGTGGACGAATTAGAAAGATTGTAACCCGGAAGGGACTGGACCAATTGGTTCTCTGAAGGGAGGTGCTGCGTGGAGCCAAAAACTGTAAAGCTTCTCTGGCTTCTGTTCTTGGGGCTCCCTCTTCCCAAAGAGGAGAAGAGCCCCCTTGTGGCCAGAAATGTTAAGACGATTCTTTAAGATTCTTTAATAAATTCTGGCCAGAAATGTTAAGACGATTCCTTAAGATTCTTTTTTAATAAATTTTCCTCGATATTCGATTTTCAGTATCAAGAGTGTGTTTCGAACAATTTCATCCTCTATATAACTGTTAAAATGATATTCCTAAAATGTAAGTCTAACCCTGTCATTCCTCATATTCGGAAAACTCTAGCCGCTGCTTATTCTGAGATCAAATTCCTTTTTTGAGCAGTCAAAGCTCTTCACAACCTGGCCGCCATCCATTATTATATTTGACTACTTTTCACATGTTCTACAATTCATTCAAATTGATGAAATCCTGAGAAATCGGGTGGGGTTGGCAGAGAAAGAATGAAATAATGATGGAATTCTCTGGGGGCAGGCAGGGAAGGGCACGGAGAGGAATCAGTCTAACCCTACAGTCCTGCCTTCTGTGGAAGCCATCCAGTCAGGAATCCACATAAACCCCACCCCTATAAATCTGTCCGTGGCTCCGCCATCTTGCTTGAGTCCCCTTGGGGTCATGGGTCACCATGGCATACTGCCACATGGTGTGCCTCCTCACACCTTTCCATGCCCTATGGTGTCACCTCTCAACCCCATTTCTTTCTTTCTTTCTGCTGTCTTTCTCCTTTTTAAGCTAAATCTCTAACTATTTAGCCTGCCAGCTAAGGGCATACTCCAGCCTTATGAGATATTCCCTTTCTCCTGGTAAATTGTGAGTTCCACTAGGGAACTTGTTTTTTTTAACAACTCCTTTCCTTGATAACTATATGCTCTCCCAATTCTATTTCATGTCCATCACTCCTGGTTTTGTCTGTAACCTCTTCTCCTAAATAAGCCTCCTTTTTGCTAAAGAGAATGGCCATGGTGGATTCTTCACATGACCAAACCCCCAACATTTGGTTCCTGAATATCAATCTCATCATTTGGTGCTGAACCCCAACACATCATTTGGCCCTAAGTCACATCAAAATTAGTTTTCTCATTGTTTCCTATCATCTCTGCCTTTGCAGTAGTTGGTTTTTTTCTCATCTCTACCTCTTAGACTCCAATTCCATGTTTCCTTTAAAGATCGATTAAAGCATTACCTCCTAAAATAGGCCTACCTCCCAAATTACATCATAATTATTATATAATTTATAATTATAAATATAATCAAATATATTTGTTATATTTTTGTAATTATATTATAATTACATTATATCAATATAGGTTAATATACTTATTTATATATTATTGCCCCTGGTAGAAGGTAAGTTCCCCAAAGATACCTGTTCATTGGTCTTTGTGCCTGGTACATAGTAAAGTATTTAATAAATCCTTGTTGATTGAGTAGATTTGGGAATTTGTAGTATCCAAGGGAAATTGCTATGCATTAATAATGGAATAGCCTAGGAGATTGAAATGAATGTGTGCTGATTCTGTGATATCCTTGAAGTTGCATTTTTTAAATGTCCTTTTTATTTGTAAAATAATGCAGAGAAAAATTTCTCACAAATGTGTCAGCATGTAATCTGCAGCTGATAATAAGAAAAAGACCTATATAATAGTCACTATCATCATTCTTCAATTCTATATACATTTCTTGCTTCAGGGAAGAGATTTAAATGGGAAGTTCAGCATGCCCTCAAATTTAACAAGTTCAACATTAACTGATCTTTCCATGTTACAATATTTATAATTTATAAGAAGGAATTATAACTCTTATAAATTATAACTCTGTGAAGTAGATTGTAATATTTATTTAAAATAACAGCATTTTTTCACAATTATTTAGGGTAGAGAAAAGATTTTCAACTGATGGGGCAATTTAGGGAATATGATGCCTAAAATATAAACATATTAAACCTAGATTTATAATCTTTTTTTTTCCTAGCCCAGACAACTATCACTAATATTACTCCAAAGTTGATAAACAATAGATTCAATTTATATTGTTATTTTGTTAGTTAAGTTAATTGTTAGTTAAGATTTTCTTTTTTGTATGTTATGAAAAAATATGCAATTTATTCTTTTTTTTTTTTTTTTTAATCTGGAGGAGTAAAGAGACCCGGTTCAAATGCATGACTTCCAGAGGCATAGCGCCAGACCCCTTGATTACTGAGTCTTAACTTTTCTTTGAAAGTTTATCTTTAATTCATAGAATCACAGACCTAGAACTGGAAGGGACCTCAGAGGGCATGTAAGTTCAACCTACTTATTTTACAGGTAAACAAAATTGGTGCCCAGGCAGTTTAAGTAGCATTCTAAGCTCACTGAAATAGGAAATACCAGGGATAAGTCAAGTCTCTTTTCTTAGGACCATGTTGCCTTTGATTCTATAAACATTTATTAAGCACTTACTATGTACAAGGCACCTCCCTAGGCACTGAGAATATGAATTAAAAAGAAACAGCTCATGTCCTCAAAGAATTTACTTTCTGGCATTAGAAGACAATATGTACATTTAAAGTGACTTAAGAAAGAAGGGTGTACACTATACAGCTCTTAGATTGGCTAAAATGACAGGAAAAAATAATGTATGTTGGAGGGGATGTGGGAAAACTGAGACACCAATACATTATTGGTGGAGCTGTGAACGGATCCAACCATTCTGGAGAACAATTTGGAGCTATGCTCAAAAAGTTATCAAACTGTGCATACCCTTTGACCCAACAGTGTTTCTATTGGGCTTATATCCCAAAGAAATCACAAAAGAAGGAAAGGGCCCCACATGTGCAAGAATGTTTGTGGCAGCCCTTTTTGTAGTGGCTAGAAACTGGAAACTGAATGGATGCCCATCAATTGGAGAATGGCTGAATAAACTATAGTATATGAATGTTATGGAATATTATTGCTCTGTAAGAAACAACCACCAAGATGATTTGTGATGATGAGAGCCATTTACACCCAGAGAGAGGCCTGTGGGAACTAAGGATGGATCACAACATAGCATTGTCACTCTTTTTGTTGTTGTTTGCTTGCATTTTGTTTTCTTTCTTATTTTTTTCCCTTTTTGATCTGATTTTTCTTGTGCAGCAAGATATTTGTGGAAATATGAATAGAGGAATTGCACGTTTAGCATATATTGGATCACTTGCTGACTGGGGAAGGGGGTTGGGGCAAAGGAGGGAAAAAATTAGAACACAGGGTTTTGTAGGGGTGAATGTCGAAAATTATCCATGTATATATTTTGAAAATAAAAAGCTATAATTAAAAAAGAAAGAAAGAAAGAAATTTTTAAAGGAGAAAGAAGGGTCTACTAACAACTTCAGGGGATCAGAAAAGACTTCCTTAAGGAAATGACATTTTAGTTGAACTTTTCAGGAATTCTGGAATCTGAAGAGCTGATCGTAAGAAGCAAGGGAATTTCAGGTTATTAGTGGGCAAGAATTGGCCTGTGCTACTACTACACGGGATTGGAGATGGGATTCCAGACTCAGGAAACAGCTAGTGGGCCATGTTGGCTGGATTGTAGAAAGTAGGAAGGGTGGTGCTATAATTGGGTGAGTTAAGCAACCTGCTAGTATTTTTAAATGCCACCTTGAGTCAGTTCTGTTTTATTCAAAAAAGCAAGAGGAAGATATTGGAATTTTTTTTAAACTAGGGGTGCAACAAGGTTATGCAATTTATGAAGCAACATCGGTTATGAAGATTGTTATGAAAATAATTTTGTCAACTGTGTGGAAGATAGATTGATACAAGAATCTTAAAAACAAGGAGACCAATTAGAGTATTGCAGTAGAACCTTTGAGAAGCAGTGAGGGCCTAACTGAGGAATGGCCTTGTTTTTAGAAAGATGAGGGATAGATGTAATTAAGAGTCATCAATACTTGGATTGCATTGAGTAGATATTGATTGTATATGAAGATTGAGGGAAAGGCAAGAATCAAAGATAAGGTGGAGGTTTTCAGTCTGAGAGTAGGTGAATTGTGGTCCCCTGAACAGAAATAGTGATATTTTGATGAGGGACAAATTTAGAGGAGTAAAAAGTGGGGAAGTCAGATAGTGCACTAGGTTGAGCATTGAAACTGGAGTTAGGAAGTTCTAAGTTCAAATCCAACTTCAGACTAACTGTGTTTTGACCCTGGACAAATCACTTAATGTTTACCTTGGTCTCCTTATCTGTAAAATGGGGATGATAATAGTACCCATCTTCCAGTGTTTTTGTAAGGCTCAAATGAGATAATAAATGCAAAGTGCTTTGCAAACCTCAAAGCAGTATATAAATGCTAGCTATTGTTATTGTTGTTATTACATTGAAGTTTGTTATTGATATTATTTCTTGAATTGCAGGCATGTAATTATTAATTATTTATGGTTATTATGACAATAATAATGTCTGCAGTTCAAGAAAGAATGGTCAGATCTGTAGATTTGGGACTTGGACTAAGGATGATCAACTCCAATAGAATCACTGAAGTCATTAAGAGAGGGAACAGATAAAGGGAAGAGATAAGGACCCAAAACAGATAGAGCCTTGTGGGGACATTCAACAATTATAAGCCAGGAGATGGATATTAATTCCGTAAAGGAGGGACAAGGACTGGGAGAGTATAGTGTCATAAAAGCAAAGGGAGGAGAGAATTCAGAGGAGAGGTTGGTTGATAATGTCAAAAACAGCAAAAAGATCAATGCTAATGATTAAAAAGAATTCAGAAAGGGAGGTCAGCTTATTTTAACATAAAATAATTCTTAAACATACACCTGTTAAATCTCAAGTTATGACCTTTCATTTCAAACAACTGTGTAATATTGGTAAAAATTGAAAAAAAAAAGTTTTATTGATTTTTTCCATTAAAATATTTATGAATTACCCTCATTTTGTGAGAGATCTTTGTAACAAAATAAAAGTTAAGTAAAACTAATAATATTGTGACTTCATCTGAAAGTAAATGAATCATTCTACATCTGTACCCCTAGCCTCCAAGAAATCTGTGCTCCCTCCCACTTTTGCCTCTCTTAGGAGAAAAGAAGAAAAGAAAAAATTGCTTTTAATAAATATGCAAAATTTTCTGGAATCACGAATATATTGGTAGTTGTGTGGGACAGTAGTGACCACTAATGCAATCAGGAGACAGGAAAAAGTTTATTTCTTTCTCATGAGAAAGAGAACATAGTCTGACACACAAAGTGTGGCTTTCCAGACCCACACACTAGGAGCAGATCTTTTTATTCCCTAATGCTTGCACCCCTCCCCAACTTCCTGGCCTGGAATTTCTAAAGCTCAATTTCTAAATATGTGAGGTAAGAAAGCCTGAGGCTATTAAATGCTTAACCGGGTTGGGTGTTTCCTACTCAATCCTGTCCCTGCCCCCAAGGAGCTTCCATTCTAGAAGGGGAAAATAACTATGGAAAAGTAGGGACAAAGAACAAAATAATTCTTTCCGAATCTCAGACTACTACCCCTGATTTCAAAGCCCAGCCCTTGACCTTAAGGAGCTTATATTCTTCCATTCTTTTGGGGGAGATAGCTTCCATCCCAGACTACTCTCTGCTGTCCCTCTGGGTTTTAACACAACTCCTTTTCTCCAATTCACCCTTCACAACTTGGAAACCAAACAAACGCACATCCATTTCTCACATAGTTTTTACAGCTTTCAAAGTTTTGTTGTTGTTGTTGTTTACAATGCTGTAATTATTTTATGATTTTCTCCTGGTTATTCTTATTTTATTCTTCATCAGTTTGTAAAATTTCTTCAAAGTTGTTCATTTTTTATATCATTGATGTTATAGTATAAATTGTTCTCTAGTTCTGATGACTTCACTCTGCATCAGTTCATAGAAGTCTTTCCACATGTTTTTGAAATAATTTCTTACAGTGCAACTATCATATTCATTTGCCACAACTTATTCAGTGTTCAGCTAATGAGCATCCTCTGATTTTCCAGTTTTTGATTATTTGTTTATGTATATATATTTACAAATCGGACTTTTTCCTCTTTCTTTGATCTTTTTGGAATGTAAGCCTATTGGTATATGTATCTAAGCCAGATGTTATGTGCTGTTTAAAAATTTGTATATTATTCTAAATTATTTTTCAGAATGATTATACCCAATCACTGGTTCACCTGTAGTGGATCTGTTTTCCCACAACCTCTGACATTTATCATTTTCAAAATGCATTTTTGTCATCTTTGCCACTATAATGGGTGTGAAATAGAATCAAAATATTGCTTTAATTTTCTTTTCTCTAGTTAGTGTTGCTTTGAGGTATTTGAGGTATTTATTTCCATGGATGTAGTTAGTCTGGGCTTCATCCCTAAAGCACTATCCATTCGTTTTCTTTCTTTCTTTTTTTAAGTAAAGCTTTTTATTTACAGAATATGAGTGATTTTTCTACATTGACCTTTGCAAAATTTTTTTTTTGTTCCAAGCTTTTCCCTTCCTTCCCCCCAACCCCACCCCTAGATGACAGGTAATCTAATACATGCTAAATATGTTAAATTATATGAC
Source organism: Myrmecobius fasciatus (assembly GCA_023553655.1). NCBI lineage: Eukaryota > Metazoa > Chordata > Mammalia > Dasyuromorphia > Myrmecobiidae > Myrmecobius > Myrmecobius fasciatus. The sequence goes on along the minus strand of JAJPUD010001156.1, from coordinate 120,349 downwards.
AAATCCAATATATGTATACATATCTATACAGTTATCTTACTGCAAAGAAACATCAGATC